>PVIC010033784.1:0-19802 GCA_004025085.1 Thryonomys swinderianus | reverse complement strand
TGCCTTGCAAGCGCAAGGACCTGAGTTCGATCCCCGGTTACCACATATAATGCTGGGCGTGGTGGCTCACGCCTGTAATCCCAGCACTCGGGAGGCAGAGACGGGAGGATTGCTGAGTTCGCGGCGGCTTGCCTGGGCACCATGGTGAGCTCAGGGCCAGCCTGAACTACAAAGCGAGACCCTGTCTCCAAAAAAAAAAAAAAAAAAAAAAAAAAAATTGTGAGGCAGCACCTTATATCAAAATTCCCTCTCCCTCAGCTTCTATCTTTGTCTCTTTGTTGTTGTTTTCTTCATTGAATTTCCTGTGCTGCTCTCTGTTAGTTGCTTTTAGTCATGGCCTGAGAAAAAACAGCTTCAAGGAGGCTCATGGTTTTAGGGGTTTCAGTCCACGGTCAGTTGGCTCGATGGCTTTTAGGTGTTTTAGGGCAGAAATGTGGTGTGAGAAGGGGGTGATGGAGATAAATTGGTCACCTTGTGCAGCCTGGAAGCAAAGAAAGAGAAAACGTACCCAGGTGGGCTTCTTTCTCTTTCCGCTGTTGTTCTGGTCAAGGTCCCAGCCTGCTGGATGGTGCTGCCCACATACACAGTGCGAAACCTCCTCGGTTTTCTGGCCCATATGTCAGTTTTCTCTGGAAACACTCTCAGAGATGCTTTCAGAAGGGTAGGATATTCATTTTCTAGGTGTTTCTCAGTCCAGTCCAGTTGGCAATCAGTATTAACCATCACAACTTGTATTCTTTATTGTGTATGTTGCCAGTCAGCCTGGGATTCTTTTGTTTAAGTTGGGACAGAAATCACAATAAAAGGGCAAAATACAGCTTTTTGATTGTATCAGCTCATTCTGACAGTACCAGATATCTTTTGGTCAATTCAAGATAGAGATCCTGGAAAGGGAAGCGGTATCATCCAAATGAAGCTTCGCTGGGGCATGGGCTAATGGGGACAGTACATGGATTAGGGCTTGAAGGCCTTAAGAAATAAAGTTACAGACAATACTCTGGGCTTGTGCCTGTGCACAGGTAGTTGTTGCTGTAATCCCAGGATTTTTTGTACCTGTCTCGTCAGTTTTTCCCTTTTGCCACTAGGGTTTGCACTTGACACGGCAACCTGTGACGGGCTCACAAAAAATACAGTAGAGGTCCGCTGCCTATAATCTCAGAATTCTGGGAGGCTGAGACAGGAGGACTGCAAGTTTGAACCCAGCCTGGGAAAACTGTTTCAAGATAAAAAATAGAAAAAAGAAAGAAAAAGCCTAGGGATACAGCTCAGGTCAAAGGTCCTAGGTTCAGTCCCTGTTAAAGTGGATGTGTGCATGTTCGTGCGCGCGCGCACACACACACACACACACACGCGTGCGCATACATACAGACACACACATATGCTCACCCTATAGTGGTGCTGATCCCAGAAAAGTCCAGTATAGGTCAAGTTCAGGCAAACTGCGAATGAAGGGGCTGCCGAAAATCTTGGAGGAGGAATTAATGGCTCCTTTGGATTCTGTAGAAGACCTTGGTGGGGTAGTTTGGGCCTCTCCTGTTCTGTCTTCTGTATAACTTCAGCAGCGCTAGATCATTTAGGTTAGTGGTTAACCAGTGCTTTGACAGAGAGTTCCTTAAATGCTTTGAAGCAGTAAATCCCTCAGCCCTTCCTCATAGCCTCGGGGTGTATTGGGACAAACCTTCATTGCTTTGGCAAGCAATTTACAAAGCTGCTCTAGCCTTCATTTCCTGTTGGGACAGAGCCTCAAGGTTTGCTGGCGGTGAGAAATGACACACTTCTCCGTTCTTTCCTAAGCATATTCATAGATCTTGTGTGCTTCACTTGATAGTCATAGGGATCTTCTAGAGCTTGCCAAACAAAGTGTCTTAAAGACATCCTCTTCCCAGTTTTTCCCTTTACAGTTAGTTTCCTGTGAGCCCCATCACTAATGCTGCTGAGGCCACGTTAGACCTTTGTCAGTTGTTTAGTCACTGGTCCCTTGTTTTCCTGCCCGTCCTGCTGGTTGTGCAGCTGTGCCTCAGTGAGTTAAGTTGTGTAAGGGTGAGAGAATACCACTCTCCTGAGTCACCAGCGAGGCGGCATGGGCCTGGGTCTCTGGCTGTAGGAGCTTCAACCTTGTTCTGTCCTCTGCAGTAGCCAGGTTGCTGGTTTCCACAGCAATTGTGGCTGTGAGGCCATGGGTGTCCAGGGCTACTACAGAGCTGGAATGAGGGGATGGGTTAAGCCAAGTGAAAACTTAACAAAATTGGCTCTTCCTGCCAAGACTCTGCCATTGTTCTTGAATAAAATGCTCCTTGGATTTTTGCACACTTTAATTTTCAGGATTCTGAAAATGCTGATTTTTAGAATTTGTCTATTCCTCTTGCTTTTATGTTTCAATTAATATTAAAGTCTCTTTCTCTGCCATTTGGGTATGCTTGCAATTAATATTAGCCTTGTAAACTTGATCATGAGCCCTTTTCTGCCTCCACAAAAGAATAATAATAGTGATATGATCATCCCATGTGTCCTTGTCCAGCTCTAATATTACCTGCATTTGACAGTATCTCTTTGGTTACTACTATTTTTTCCCTAGACCATTTTAAAACAAATCCCAGATGTCATTTTTTTAAAACACTAAGATGGAGTCTCACTCTTTTGCCTGGGCTAGTCTTGAAATTCTGGGTTCAAGGGATCCTTTGGCTCTTACCTTCTAAGTAACTGGGATTACAACCATGCCAGTGCACCTTGCTTTTTTGTTGTATTGATGGTATTTGGTAGAAACAGCATTAATGTGGATGTTGTTTTGCTGGAACTGGTATTTATTTCAAAGGAGAATGTAGCACTGAATGCTACAGCCAAGGCTCAGATGCTTTTGAATTATTGTCCCTGGGCCACCATATACCTGAGGGGGGCTCTTACTTCTACCAGTCATCCCCAAAGGCACTGCTGAGTCTTTAGTTGAGTAGTTCACTGCAGTACCCTTTGGCTTTCATTTGATAAGAATGTGTCACTTCTTTACTTTCTTCTTTTTCTTCATTGCATTCTTTTCTGCTCTCAGTGTAATTTCAAATTGAAGTTCAAATTAAGGCTATTTAGGTACTTGTAGTTTTTTACTCTGGGTGGTGGTTAGCACCTTTTGTCCTGGAGGAAAGGAATACTGGATGTTGGCGGTCACAGTGTCTGCCACTGTATGAATGTGCTTGTGTGTCAAGGCATAGAAGATTTCTGTAAGAATCAGAGCCTTATGTGGCATCTTACAATCAGTAGAATTGGCTTCATACTAATATTTTTCTTGGTGCAGCAAAATTTACTAGTACAGTAGCTCCTTGAAAATGCTGTAGGAGTGAACCTGAATTGTCCAGGTTTAGTGAGAATTTTCCCAGAAGGTAGTAAGATGGATACATTTTCAATTTTTTTTTTTTTTTTTTTTTTGAGACAGGGTCTCGCTTTGTAGTTCAGGCTGGCCCTGAGCTCACTATGGAGCTCAGGCAAGCCGCCGCCAACTCAGCAATCCTCCTGCCTCTGCCTCCCGAGTGCTGGGATGACAGGCGTGAGCCACCATGCCCAGCACTGAGGTATGTGGTATTGATGGCTGGTGGGCGTGAAGTCACCACGCCCAGCATTCTATGTGGTTACCGGGATCGAACTCAGGACTTTGCGCTTGTGAGGCAGGCGCCGGAACCACTGAGGTAAATCTCCGGCCCGAGAACACCTTTTTAAGCTATGTGTATATTTGGAATTAGGGAAAAAATGCAAAACTTCATAGTGTATTTTATTGATATCTGTATATTCACAGACACATGCACAGAGATTTATGTGTATATTGAACCACTTGCGCTAGTCATTTGACATAACTGTAAAATACAGTTAATTCACTGGGAATTTATATGTAAGTTTTTGATGGGAACTGTTCTCATTCAGGTATAGTAATATGCTTTTACACTTTTAATAGATTTATCATTTCCTGTTGCCTATTAACATGACTTTCAAGGTACCATCTTGGGGAGGCAGGTTTTTGTACTTTTCTACTTAACTGCTTTGAAACAACCTATTTTTAACCATTTGTGCAGTGGTGTTTGCATACGTGTACTGCTTAAATGAATTCAAAGTAATTTTGCCTGAATCATTCTAGTGCTCAGGTAGTATGTGCGGGGCATACCTGAGGAGAGGGTATTGGGTTGTTGTTACAGTGCAGTTAAGACAATGGGTATGTTCTTGACCTTTAATAATTACAGTAGCAAACTTGTCAAGGATAATGAAGCCACACTCAAACCTTCTGGCTGGGAATCCCAACATCCAAATAAATTTAATAATCACTTGTGTGACCATGTCCACTTAAAGTTATGTCTCCCTATTTTTTCTTTTTTTGATAGATGTACAGCATTTACCTTTAATTCCCAAAATACTTGGTCTTCGTGACAATTCTAGTACTTTTTTTTTTTTTGAGACAGGGTCTTGCTTTGTAGTTCAGGCTGGCCCTGAGCTCACTATGTAGCCCAGGCAAGCCTCGAACTCAGCAATCCTCCTGACTCTGCCTCCTGAGTGCTGGGATTATAGGCGTGAGCCACCACGCCCAGCAATTCTAGTAGTTTTTGAGCTATGGACTCTTTAAAAGTCTGACAAATGATATGGACCCTCCATACCTATGTTGTTTAGTTTAGATGCTAACTTTCTAGAAGGTCAAGAACATAGCAATTGTCATAACTGTAATGTAGCAATAACTCAATATCCTGTGCATATGTATGCCCCATGAAGACTATGTGAGGATCAAACTAATACACACAAAATTACAAGTATATATGGTTGAACTTTCACTACACAAATGGTAAAAAATAATTTGTTTTATAATGAATTAGCAAAACGTCTTAGTATGTATATGCAAAAATTTGCATATATATTCATGGGGTTGCTGCTGCACCATTTAAACTTACCCATCCACAGAGAAGTTAAGATTCTCTTCATTTAGTGCTTTTATACACATTTTCAAGATTGCAGTGGTGGCTTAGAATCTCGAATGCAATGCGATATGGTCAGTATCATGGTGAATATTCTAGTCTACCAAAGAATATGTATTCCTGCAAGCAAACTTACTTGGCAGTTAGAAAATAGAGTCACTGAGGATTGCCTTGAGTCTTAGTATAACGAGTAGAAAAGTGTGTCTCTCCAAAGGCTCAGCTCATCTGTTCTAGTTTGGAGGCTGTAGGTGCTGCCCTCCTTTCTCTTCAGCTTTGTTCTACAACCTTATCTCATTTTTTTACTCTTCCTAAGCATTGATGTTTCCAGCGCTCTGTGAAAGTCAAAATTCTTGCGTCATACCTTTGTCCTTTCCATCTGATAACTAGTATCTATTGCAGACCAGGTATCCAGCATGAAACAGCCCAGCCCTGGCTGTCCAGTGATGGGAGTCATTAGAAAATATGAATTTATAGTCATGGTCTCTGTTTTGTGTTTTCAGTGGAATTAAAAAGGTCTAACTTGTTTCCTTCTTCAGTTGTGTTGAACAGCTGTCATTTGGTGTAATTAACTTTTTTGTCTCTTCTTTGGCAGCATCTCCTGGGCAGTCACCAGCAGTCTTCTGTCCAGCTCTGGGTCTCCTTTGGCCGGAAGCCCATGCGAGCAGCCCAGTTTGTCACAAGGCATCCTATCAATGTGAGTGAGGTCTCTTGAGGTTGGAAAGAAATCTTACTGTCCCCACCAGAGGTGGGGCAATGGGTCTGCTGGGGTGGAGTCCCTTTCCACAGAGGGTGCCACAGAGGGCCATGGTGCTTTGGGCATGTTGGCCTGTTGTTGCCCACTTCACCATCTGAAGTGAAGCTTGACAGAAACCTTCATTTGCTCTGAGTGGAGTAGCATTGGCAGAAGGTTGCATCGGAGTCAGTGGCCTCATGTGCTGAAACAGTGGGAAGTATGTGCCCAAAGTGCTTACTTAATAAGTGCTTGCATATTCCTTGCAGATTGCCAGGCTCCAAAAGCAGACAGAGTCAGGTCCCATTTTATGAAAACAGACAGGAGAGACCAAGAAAAAAGCAGCAGAATAAACCCTAGTCAGGTCCTTGAACGTGTAACATTCTAATTCGGAGATTGGTAGGGAAGCTCAGCGCAGGGAGAGATTGTCAGGAGAGTCCCGTGAAAAACCTTGACACGAACAGTTATTTGGTGGGAAGCGAGAGGCTCAGAGGGGCATGTGAGGAGAAGAGTCTTACCAATTCTTTCCTGCTTTCTGTAGCTTCTGCCTTCCTTTAAGTCACTTTAGGGCAAAGAAAAGGAAATGAGATGCATGTTAATCTGTATTCTATGTTGTACTAATGAAAAGTCTCTTGAGTGAAAGAGGAGGCATTAATACCCAAAGAAAGGTTTATAAGTTGTTTGTGGAGTTCAGAGTCCTACTCATTGTTTGTACCCCATGAAGATCCTGCTTCGGCTTCAGAGCAGCCTCTGGTTCTCTGAAGGGAACATCATCAGAGTTTGTTTGTCAAAGTTGAGAGTGTTCTGTGGGCTTTTTACTCACATGGTCACTGGGACATTTGGAAATCATGGCTTTAATGTGTGGAGTAAAAGTCTACAGGTAATAATCATATTTTGATTTACGTATTTCTTGAATTTTGATCCCAAAGGAATATTACATCGCAGATGCCTCGGAGGACCAGGTCTTTGTATGTGTCAGTCATAGTAACAATCGCACAAATTTGTATATCTCAGAGGCAGAAGGGCTGAAGTTTTCTCTGTCACTGGAGAATGTGCTGTATTACAGCCCCGGAGGGGCCGGAAGTGACACCCTGGTGAGGTAAGGAGCTGGTGGGACCCTCCTTCACCTTCTTAGATCAACATGGCCATGAGCCTCTTTCCAGTTCAGTGCTTTCTGTGTTAGTTAACTTGCTGCCATTGTGACAAAATTCCTGGGAAAGTCGATTCAAAGGAGGACAGGTTGATTCTGGCCCATGGTTTCAGAGACGGTAGACTACAGTCAACTGCTTCTGTGCCTGTGGGTGCGAGATGAGACAGGATAGCAGGGAGAAGGGTCTGGTGAAGGGAAGCTGCTGGCTTTATGGAGGTGGGAGGGGGAGGGAGAGGAAGGGGACATTAAAGGTGTGTCCCCCGTGCCATACCTCCTTCAAGCATGGCCTACCTCATTAAACCTGCGTTAAGCCATTGATGAGATCGGTGCCTTTGAGATCTGGTCACCTCTCAAGGCCATGTCTGTGAACACTGCTGTACTGAGGAGCAAGCCCTCAGAGCACGAGTCTTCGGGGGAATCTTTTTGTGTGGTGCTAGGATTTCATCTAGGACCCTTCATCTGCTAGGCCAGTGCCACGACTGTACCCCCGGCCTGAAACTTCAGGTTACATCGTAGTGCATGTTTTCCAGTATCCGGTGCACATATGGACTGTCTTGGTTACTTTCCGAGTCATGATACCTGACTCACAGCCCTAAAGATTGCAATTAAATTGGTCTGAGGTACAGCCTGGATTTGAAGAGTTTAAAAATCTCCCCAGGTGATCCTTATGTGCAGCCTGGCTGAGAGCCACTGTTTAGATGACATTTAGGGTCACAGCTGCTCTCCTGACCACTCCCTGAGCTCCCCGCGTTCACTTATCTGAGCCAGTGAGGAAGAGCATGTGGGAAACACTGAGCTAGAGAGAACTGGCCTGCGCAGTCATGGGGCCCTGCCTCCAAGCCACTCGGGTTAATTGACACCATCACTCCCTTTTTAAGAGGTAATTGCAAGACTGTGTTTTGTAGGAAAGGCACCAGTGTCACTGACGTTATATCTGTAAATCAAATGCATGGAGCAATTTTGTAGTTCCAGCCAAGGGACTTCTCTGAGCAGCATCCCATCAAAAGGCCGACTAGAGGTCGAGGTTCGGCAGGAACGAGGAGATTCCTAAGATCCTCTGAATGCCACAGATCCATTTGTTGTCACTTTGGTGCAACAAGACAGCCTGACTGTGGTGGGCTCACTTGGTGCTCTTGGCGAGGGCAGTCTGTGTGGAGCTGTCCGGTCGTCTGGGCCGAGGTCTGGTCTGCAGCCATGCTGTCCAGGTCAGGGGTCACATGCCTGGTGCTCACACCCTGCCCTTTTGCCGATTACTCATTCTGTCACTGGTTCAGCGCACAGCATGCTGCTGCCCTGTACCCAGTAGGGTTCTAGGTTCAGCAGTGATGTAGCGCAGATGGCAATGAGACATCAAAGTCCCTGCTCGTGGAGCTTATGTTCTAGTTAGAGAGAATCAGAGTACAAACCAATATGTAATCTGCTGGGCAGAAAAAGCCATAGAGGAGTGTAGAGAATGATTAGGGCATGAAGCTTATTAGGGTGGGCAGTTCCAGGAAGGTATATTTGAGCAGGTGTTTGAGTTACCTTCAGAAAGGAGAGTGCCAACCAGGAAAGGAAGAGTCCTACGGGCAGAGCACAGCCAGCCCGGAGACTCAGAGGTGTGCCCGAGGAGCGGTGCAGAGGCCTGGTGCTTCTGTTCTTCCAGACCCTGCAGGAGAGTAGGAGGAGAAGACAGGATTCTAGAGAGCAGGACTCAGGTGGTGTAGGACCTTCAAGGGCATGGAAAGAATGTACTGTATTTTTAAATAAGTGAGAGAGACACTACCTAACATCCTCTTGATTTGTTTTTCTACTTGAAAAATTATAAATTTTGTTACCTACAGCACAGAGAACATCACAGGATGTAGGTGTTAAAGTAATTTCGAGTGAACAAGTACTTGACTCATCTTTCACAGAAGTCGCCCCTCCGTGCTCCTGGGCAAATTGACTCAAGTGGAGGCAAGGGTAGAGTAGGAAGATCTGCCTGCAGAGGTGTGGGCCGGCAGGGACGGCTGACTACTGTGGCTGGCTAGGGTACTGCTGACAGTATGGAAGGGTTCTCATCCTAAATGTATTTTTCTTTTTTTTTTTTTTTGGAGAGAGGGTCTCACTTTATAGTTCAGGCTGGCCCTGAGCTTATTAGATAGCCAGCCCAGGCAAGCCTCGAACTGAGCAATCCTCCTGTCTTTGCCTCCCAAGTGCTGGGATTACAGCGTGAGCCACCACGCCCGGCCGTAAATGTATTTTCAAAGCAGAGCCAACAGAACTGCTGATAGATTGGAGAGTGAATGGGCTAAGGAGACGCGGGGTGGTAAAGTCAGGAGGGCCGGGTGTGGAACATGCTTAGGAGATAGATCACAAATTCATTTTTCTGGGTTTACTACATGGAGATGCCTATTAGATATTCGATTTACTTGGTCTCCAGTAGTGTGTTTCCACTTCCTGTTTCTCCTTTGGAGGTACTGCCATATTTCATTCATTTGTTTCCTCCTTCTAAAGTAGACACATGGATTATTTTTATTTAATATGTTATAAGCTGTTCCTGTCGTGGTTTATCTTGATATTCAGGTTGTTCTGGTTTGGTTTGTGGTAGCTTCTAGCTTCCTTAGATTGGTTCCTGTGTCCTTTTACTGTGTTGTAAAAATATTTATTGAGGTGGAATTCAAATAACATTAGCTCAGCCGTTTTTAAAGTGAAGAGCCCAGCGCTTAGCACTTTCAGGAAGTTGTGCAGAGTGTCGTCATTTCAGTCCCCTTTTTATTGCTTGGACTCAGTACCCAACACCAGCAGATTAAAGGAGCAGAGGTTTATTTTGCCTCACTTTAGAAGCTGTAGCCTTGGCTGGCAGGAGAAAGCACGGAAACAGCACGGCAGGAGGGTTTGGGCAGAGGAAAACTGCTTATGTCATAGCATGTGAAGCAGAGCGTGGTGAAGACACACCCTTCCAGGTCATGTCCCCTGGCCCGCCTCTTTAGGCCCTCCCTCCTCACAGTTAGCCAGCCCTTACAGGCCCGATGACTCAGTCACCTTCCCAAAAGCCGCTCTTCTGAAGCCATGAGGCTCATAGCGGGTTGTCTAAATATAAGCTGTAACAAGTACCTTTGTCTAATTCCAGAATATTTTAATTTCTCTAAAAGAAAATCTCATACCGGGCCGGAGGGTTAGCTCAGTGGTTCCAGCGCCTGCCTCGCAAGTGCAAGGTCCTGAGTTCGATCCCTGGTAACCACATATAATGCTGGGCGTGGAGACACGCCCACCAACAATCAACACCCCATACCCAATGCCGGACGTGGTGGCTCACGCCTGTCATCCCAGCACTTGGGAGGCAGAGACAGGAGGATTGCTGAGTTCGCGGCGGCTTGCCTGGGCACCATAGTGAGGTCAGGGCCAGCCTGAACTACAAAGCGAGACCCTGTCTCAAAAGCAAAAAAAAAAAAAAAAGAAAAAATCTCATACCTATTAAACAATTTTTTTCCACTATCCTCTCCTCCCACCCCGCCAAGGCAACCGTCCATTTCGTCTTAAATTCACATAGCCCAAGTTGGCCTCAAACTCATGGTGGTCCTTCTGCCTCAGCCTCCTAAGTACTGAGATTACAGGCATGTGCCACCCCACCCAGTTTACCATCAGTTTAATTTCTGTCTTTATCACTTTTCCTATAAATGGAATTATACAGTCACCTTCTATGTCTGCCTTCTTTCGTTTAACGTAAAGTTTGTAAGACTCACATGTAGCATATATCAGTGCCTCATTCATTTTTGTGAGTGAATACTATTATCTTTACATTTTACAGTTGAAATTCATGAGCTGTTATCCTTTGGGCCTTTCACTGACTCAGTTTTTTTTTCCTGCTGTCTAGAGCTTCTGGCTGTGGAGTAGATGTCACAGATTACCAACATTTTCTTCATCTTACTTGCCAGATATTTAGGGGACTATCTCATGTAGGGTAGTACAGAAGCCAGAAACTGCAGGGAGGAGTTCCTCAGGAAGTAGAGACCCAAGTTACATGACTGCACGGCTGCTTTACACGTATACACAGCCTCTTTCCTCCCACTCTGTTGTGTACAGTCCAGTTCAGAAACTGAAAATAGATTAACATGAAAAGGCCGACATCCTGCACAGCTCTCTTACTCTTTTTCCTGATTTTACCTCAGACTATAGCGGTTTGATTGTGTTTAATTGAGTAGTCTTTTGCCATCTGTGTCTTAAATCTTAGCCAGATGAAATGGGATAAGGGTGAATTAGGTGATGTGAACAGCCTGGTTTAAACCAACTTCTGGGGTCTTTGAAATGGGCTAGAGGAACTAGTTCTAGTTTCCTTAGAAAGGTGGAGAAAGAACTCTTAATAGGGTATTACCCAAGAATTTGTGAGATGTATAGGAATCTCAGAATGTTGAAGCTAGATATTGGGATCTTTGGAGGAACTAATGTGCTGAGGACATGTCAAGGCTCACGGGGCACCTTAAAGAGGAACACTACTAGCTCAGTGGTTAGGAGTGGCTGCCAGTGACTAGATTTGGACACAGGATGACTGAAAGAGATCAGTCATGAGCTAAGTGGCAAATCTTGGCCCAGTGCACTCTGGGAAAAACAAATGATTTGGTGAGGACTGAGTGAGGAGAAGTTGGAAGAAAATGGACTCAGAGTATACTAAGGGCGGAGGAAGTCAAAGAAGGAAATGAAAGGATGGGAGTAGAGTAAAGCAGATGTATTATGAGGTACAAAAAGACAAAAACTGCAGGAGTATTACCAGCTGAAAGAAACAGGGCTTATCTAAACAAGAGCAACTTGGCCTCTCAGATGTGGGAAAGAAACCAATAAACCTCAAGGCAACAGGTTTCATGATGACAGAAACAAAGGCAGGAATACTGAGGTAAACAGACAGCAGGCAGGTGATAGACCCTCAGATGATTCCTAAGGCAGGACCTGAAAAATAACAGACCTAAGGAATCAGATGCCAGAGAATTTGATCTCCACTCTGGTATTTTAGGATTTTGCTCAGTCTGTCATTCTAAAGTGGCTTTGCTGGTGCTGCTGCTTATTTCCTGTTTGCCGCCTTGGAGGCTGTTGTGTGCGTCGTCCTGTCTGAGATGGCAGAGAGATGCCATACAGATCTCCAGCTTGGGAGATTTGTATGGCATCTGATAGAGAAAAGCAATTCTCTGCTTCATTGTGTAGCCCAGTGGTTCGGAACCCCTGAAGTAAAGGGCAGAACTCCAGTTTGAGGAGCCATGTGCAAACCATGGTTACCATTTCCCCGAAATCTGTTACTTTTATAATGTTTGTGCCACTTTAGTACAAAGCCTTTCTCTGTGCCAGCACAGTACCCTAGCACAGGAGTTACAGCCTGCAAGGGCCTTATTCCCTATTTTCCTTTTCCTAAGTACAACTTTCTAAAACCATCTTTGCTCTGTGGATTGCTTCTTTGGGAACCAGTCTTCACGCTGCTGAGCTTCTTGACCAAAAACCCTGTGGACATCTGTGTGATTGGGGCGTCCAGTAATGAGGTTGAAAGTATTTGTGTAGTAACTGTGTAATCCTGAGCAATATTTTTCTACAGATTGAGTTGAATTTCAAGCCTGAGCATTGTTATTTGTGTTTTATGAATCCACTGTCACAGTTCTTATTTGCCAAGGCTCACTGGGAGATTTGGGTCAATTTCCATGGTGAAGAAATAGTGGTGACTCTTTGTCAACTTTTGTACAGTGTCTTCATCATTCTAAACTCTCAGGAGTTCAGATCCACATAATGACCTTCAAAATTAAAACAAAGTCACTTTTAAAAAAAACAGATTATTTAGGCCTATAAAGAAACAAAATATGGCCTATGTTACAATATAAATGAACCTTAAAAACATTATGTTAAGAGAAAGTAACTGGATACAAAAGACCACATATTACATGATTCCACTTACATGAAATAGTCAGGCTAAGCAGGGCCTGGGAAAGATGATAAATGTGCAGTGATTGCCAGTAAGAAAAATGTTCTTGAGCTAGATAGTGATGGTGGTTGTACAACATTGTGAATGTATTGAGTCCCACTGAACTTTATATTTTAAAATGGTTAAATTTTATGTTACTTTTTTTTTTTTTTTTTTGAGACAAGGTCTCACTATGTAGTTCAGGCTGGCCCTGAGCTCACTATGTAGCCCAGACAAGCCTAGAACTCAGCAATCCTCCTGCCTCTGCCTCCCGAGTGCTGGGATGACAGGTGTGAGCCCACCACACCTGGCATTGTGGTGTGTGGTTACCGGAAATTGAACTCAGGACTTTGGTCTTGCAAGGCAGATGTCGGAACCACTGACCTAAATCCCCCGCCCTGTTGTGTATGTTTTTTTTTTTTTTGTTTTTTGAGACAGGGTCTCACTATGTAGTTCAGGCTGGCCCTGAGCTCACTATGTAGCCCAGGTAAGCCTGGAACTCAGCAATCCTCCTGTCTCTGCCTCCCGAGTGCTGGGATGACAGGCATGAGACACCACCCGGCATTGTGGTATGTGGTATTGATGGCTGGTGGGCGTGAGTCACCATGTCCAGCATTGTATGTGGTTACTGGGATCGAACTCAGGGCCTTGTGCTTGTGAGGCAGGCGCTGGAACCACTGAGCTAAATCTCCGGCCCACGTATGTTTTTAAAAAATCCTATTAAAGCTGTTTATTTTCTTATACTGCAGGTATTTTGCAAATGAGCCATTTGCTGACTTCCATCGTGTGGAGGGGTTGCAAGGAGTCTACATTGCTACCCTGATTAATGGTTCTATGAATGAGGAGAACATGAGATCGGTCATCACCTTTGACAAAGGGGGAACATGGGAATTTATTCAAGCTCCAGCCTTCACAGGATATGGAGAGAAAATCAATTGTGAGGTATAGATGCTTTAATTTTATTTGGCTTTTTAATACAAAGAAAGAGCTTTCATGTGTGGGGTGTCCTACATCTAATATTTACTCGAAATATGCACTATCCTTAGTCCTCTGATAATATCGCATGAAACAGACATTCATCTGTATTTCCCTCATTGCTGACCACAGACTCTGCACTGAAGCCCTGTGGGGTTCCATAGTGAACTCATAGGGTAACAATGAGATACTTAAGACACTTCGGCTTTTTTTTTTTTTTTTTTTGGTGTTGGGGATTGAACACAGGGCCTTGTACATGCTAAGCATATGTTTTACCACTAAGCTATGCTCCCAGCCCAATATTTTACAGTTTTGAGGGAACTACCATGATAGTTGAAATCTATTAAATCATGTGACTTATCTGGGTAACTAGTTTGAGTTAGTTCAGAGTTTCAGCATCAGATTATGTTGTGTTTCTTTTCTTCTGCTATAAATTATTACTGAAACACCAGTTGTGTTTCAAATCTAGAACTAGGTTTAATTCTCTGTAAATGTAACTCAGGATTATAGTTTTCTTACCCATTGGATTATATGAAAAGCTAAAAGTAACAAAGTGTATTATTTGGTCCCGCAAAGTGTTCCTATAACCCTAAACAGCCTATGAATCATGCCTTTGGCTTTGTGTGACACCCCATACTCTGTTCCTACTTTGTGTAAGGGATCTAGGGTACGAGCAGAAGAAACCCAGAAAAAATAAGCTGTATTCATTTTGAAAGAAAGTGTAGCATTTAGTTAGACAATTACCTTGTCTTCAGGATTTTTGAATTTGTCAACCATGGTGACTCTTCTATATTCTATATGTGGGGCATTTGAGAACATTATTTTGGAGACTCTGGCCTCCAAGGGTACCTCTTGACTTCTTTTGGTAACGGCTTTTGATTTACCTCACTGATTCTAATTTTGGAAATTGCCAGGCTAAAAAAATTTATATTTAAATACCTAGGTACTTATCCCTTTCCTCAGCAGTGTCTTATGACCTCAGCAGTTTAGCTTGATCCTGATGTGGATGGGGCTGGGGTATTTCAGAACATGCTGTGGAAATCAGAGCGTGGTTAAATGAAGTACTAAGTCCTGTTCTGTTTTATGTCCTTGACTGATCAGTTTATGAACTGTAGGATAGTTCATCAGCTTTTAGTTTCTACTTCTGCATTTAGGGACTATGTTAGGCTTATATCACTGGGACAAGATAAAGAAAGAGCAACTCATGAAGTGTCAGAACTTGCTGTGGCTCACAGTATCGGAAGTTTCAGTCCCTGGCTACTCGGCCCCACTTTGGGCCTGGGATAAAGCTGAACGTCATGGTCACGGGTGAAGAGTACGGGGAGCCGCTCACATGGCAGTCGAGGAGCAGAGGAAAACGAGAGGAAGCAGGGGAGCCCTAGTATGCCCTTCAGGAGCATACCCTGGTGATGTGACTTCCTTCGTCTAGATCCTACTTCCTAAGTGTTGTCCTGTTCTCCGGTAGTGCCACAGGCTGTCACCAAGCTGTTAGCACTTGGCCCTTTGCGGGACAGTTCAGATACAAACCATAACAAACTGTGAGAAGAGTATGTAGGGATGGCTAAAATCTTACTGAAGATACAGAAATGCTTTCATCAGTAGACTTCCTTGCAGACAAAGACTCATGAGCGAAAAGATAGGGAGAGGATAAGCAAATACTTCTTTCCCTTGCTGTTTAATTTGCTGTAGTTTTCATCAGCTGAACTAAGAAGCCACCAAGGTAGGTACTTGTTAGAATTGCTTTTGTGAAAAAAATAAGTAGAACTAACCTTGTTACAGTTTTTACCTGCGTCATAAGTATATGCAGAATTCCTCAGTGAGAACACTGTACACACCCTAATGACCTTGAGCAATTAGTTTCTGGCCAGAAGAGTCAGGCATAACCTTATATCCAAAGTGCAACCCCAGTGATTTGCAAAGAACTATTAAAATCTAGACATAACTGACAGAAGCCACTTCAAATAACTGGGACCCTTTGTCCACATGACCACATGTTTGTGGAAGATGTGGAACACCTCTTTAAACATTTCATATGAATCCTTGGGTGTTCGAATCTCATATGTTGTACATCTGGAAGCTTCTCAGTGAGACTTTAGGATTTCTGATTCCTGTGTTTTCTTGTGTCAGGGTTGCTAGAATTATACTGGAAACACATCTCCACTGATTTAGAAAATAAATATGACATCATTTCATTTCTCTTTAGCTTTGAGTCACTTGAGAGGATCCCTGGGTGATGGGGTCCCTTTTCCTATCTGTTGACATTGATTTACAATTGTTATTCCTTCAGAGTCTCAGGAGTTTTAAAACTGTTTTTCCTCTTTTCTTCAGTGATAGACACTTCTGGACCTCAGATGATCCAGTGACGGTGGGAGGGAAGAAGGGTGTGGAGACAGCTGGCTGTGAGTCGGGCTTTCTCTGGCTGGATCTCGCTGCTTGGGGTCTGACTATGAGGCCCTCCTACAGGCCGCTGGATTTCAGAGTGTGTGCATTGGGTTGCACTGACATTGCCTGGCCCTTTCCTTTTGTAGCTCTCGCAGGGCTGTTCGCTGCACCTGGCCCAGCGTCTCAGCCAGCTGCTCAACCTCCAGCTCCGGAGGATGCCCATCCTGTCCAAGGAGTCAGCCCCTGGCCTCATCATTGCCACAGGTAAGTACGCTCCACTTTTCCCTCAGGGGCCGCCATAGTCTCCTTACATACAGCTAATTACAGCGTGATTTTTTTTTTTCCCCCCACATTTCCAGCAGTGATTACTCTTCATGGTTCAAGGACATTCTTGGTTGCCAGATACTACTCAGAATTTTTGGTCGGACAACGTGATTCTCTGACCTAGTTTTGACATGAAAAATAATTCTCTGTCTTGCATTTTAGGCTCAGTGGGGAAAAACCTGGCGAGCAAGACCAATGTGTACATCTCTAGCAGCGCGGGAGCCAGGTGGCGAGAGGTGAGCCGCACCCCGTGCTTCCTGTCTGTGAGAGTGTGGATTGTTGCTCCGTGTTTTAGGAACACACTGGCCCCGCGTGCAGGGCTCTGATGCCCAGGGGGGCTGTAATGTAGTGAGAGGGGCCAGAGCCACATGTGAAAGCCAGCTTTCCTGATTTGTGTTTACACCTTACAGCGTGGATGTGATTTTGCCAAAATGTTGCTTTAAATAAAACCAGACCTTCTTGCTTTTTAAAAAACAACTGTGAATTTGACCAATTCTCAAGGTTGTGTGTTCCATGAAGGCAAAGACAGTGATCGCTGTGCTGCTGTTTATAACCCTGACGTCTGCCTGTACCGGGCACAGAGCAAATGCCCAGTAAACGTTTGTTGAGCGTCTCACTGAGTTACAATGGAGTTGGTTGTAGTGGTGTCAGGTCTGAAACTGGTTATTTCTACCATTTGTCTACATGATGTTGAAGCGGGAGTCCTGTTGATGGGCCCCTGTCATCTCTTGTGTGTGATGGAAGTAACCCTGCATGTGCTGTAGGGCTCTATACAGAGATTTAATCCTTGAACACCAGCTGTGCCGTTTCAGAGGGTGAAAGGAGTTCTCCGGCCTTCAAAAGCTAAGTCAGCCTTGGGCGTCGGAGCAGTCCCAGCCTTGGAGAGCGGTGTTGGCAGCAGCCTCTCTTGATATCTGTGGCCCAAGGAAGTGTATCAGTTCTCCTTCTATAGGGGTTGTTTTCAGTGGTGATCCTGGGGATGCCGGGATCCTCCAAATAAAGCCCAGCAGGTCACCGGGCAGGAAGTGACTGCGCAGGATGCCAGCAGTGGTGTGGCATTCTTAGAAGAGCCACTAGACGTGGTCCTGGGCCTCATGATGCTTTTCACCAGGGAAGCAATGTGCACATCTTAATATTTAAGTCTGCATAATCCCGAGCAATTTTTGCTTCTTCAAAGTTTACGGAGACTGTCATATGCCTTATCTCATGAGTGACAGGACTTACCTTCCTCTAAATGAGAGGTGTGAGGCTCAGATTTGTGTGTGTGTGTGTGTGTGTGTGTGTGTGTGTGTGTGTGTGTACCGTGCACAGCACGTAGAGAACACGGCATGGTCAGGATAAGGCAAGAAGAGTCAAAACGTTTGAAAAGTCTGGAATTTCCTGGTCCTCTTTGTTGTCCTCCTGGGGCCCAGGGGGCAGCTTTCCCAGTCGGCAGACCTGCACTTGTTTGGGGAATGGGGCTAAGGGTTCTCTTCTCGGCCTGTGGGCCTGTGGTTTGTTTCTACCTTCTGCTGGTGGGGTAACCTGGGATTTGAACATCTGTAAGTGATTTCCTTCTGGTAGAAAGCCGCGTCCTGTTCTCCTTCAGTGACGTGGTGTTGGCCGGCTGTTGGCCCCTTGCCCCGCCCCCAGCATGCTTAAGGCCTGCCCAGCAGCAGGCAGCACACAAGGGACCTTGTTTGGGGAGCTGTCTAGGGGAAGCAGAGGTGGAGACTGTCTGTGAAGGAGCATCTGAGTCCTTGGAGGCACATCCGGGGCATGGAGCAGGCTGGAAAGTAGGAGAAGAGGAAGTTGGATAGTGTGGACAGAAGGCCACCTGCAGCACTGGTGACTCTACTTCCGGTTCTCAGTTGGGCAAATTCTGAATCTCGAAATTCCTTTCCGAGGCTATTTTCTTTAATTTTATTAAGGGATATGGAAGTGCAGTAAACTACATGTTTGGAGTTTTATATGAATAGGCTCATACGGTATGCCTGGCTTCTGTCACTTTACCGTGATGATTTTAAGTTCAGACTGGGTTCACACTAAGATCTTCCTGCCTCAGTCTCCCAGAGTGCTAGGAATACAGGTGTGCACCACCTCTTGTTTCATTAATTGATGTTTTGAATATTAAAGCAATTTTCAGTTACCAGAATAATAATACTTGTTCACGATGAGCCTTTTAATATAAAGCTAGGTTTGATTTATTAAAATTTATTAAGAGTTTTGCATTCATTGTGCAAGATACTGGTTTAAAATCTTATCATTTTATAAAAGCTTTATAAAGGGGATTAAAGTTTGGCTGGTGTCATGTGAAACAAACAGGTTAATGATCTTCCTAGAGAAATTCTCTAGGCCTGGAGCTTGTACTGGAGGTCTGCTGGCCGTTCAGAGGGCAGACCACAGGGGCGCTCCACCGCTCCTGGCTTCTTTTCACCTTCTTCTTTGGGGATAATTTCATTCCTTGTACTGGTGATTTGTATATATTATTTTCCTTGAGTTTTGGATTTGTCGATGTTATTAATCTTATCAAACAATCAGCTTTTGGCCCTGCTAATTTTCTTTATTGTCCCTCTTTTGTTTTGTTGATTACTTGTCTTTATTATTATTCTCCCTTATTTTGTTTGGTAAAGTATAACTTTAGGTCTTTGATTTTTGGATCTTCTTTTCTAATATAAATATTTAATGCTGCTCGTTCTCCTCCAGATACTGCTCTTTCTCTATATCCCATATTTAGATGTGTAATATTTTTTAAAACTCAGGCTTTTTAATGCCTCTTCTAAAATTGAGGTGTGATTCATGTTTCACAAAACCAGCCATTTAAAAATAGTTCAGAGGTTTTTAGTGGAGTCACAAGGCTGCACAACCATCACTGCTGTCTAGTTTCAGGTCATGTACAGGACATAGGAGCATCTCTTGAGTTTTTGTCTGCAACTGATAGGTTATTTAGAAAGATGCTATTTACAATTCCATGTATTTGAGGGGTTTGTAGATATTTTGAATTCTAATTTGATTTCTGTGATCTGAGAATACACTTTGCATGATTTTGACATCTTTGGGACCTGTTTTGTGATCCAGATATGGCCTGGATTATGATCGCATCGTGTGTACTGCACAGGAAGTGTGTTCCACAGTTGTCTCATCCAGCATGCACAGTGTTAATTACCCTGAAGTAGCTGGGTGTGTTATTCACATCTTCTCTGCTTATTTTGATTTCTGGGGGAAGGATCTGTTTCTCTAAATTTGTTAATGGAAAGATGGTAAGATCCCTTTCAGTTGTGGAATTGTCTCGTTTTTTTCTTTAAATCTTGTTAATTTTTGTTTTATTTTGCTATATATTTTGGGTCTCTGTTAATAAGTGTATTCACATTTTTTGACAGTACTGGGTATTGAACCCAGGACCTTTGTTGTACCTTTTTTTTTTTT
>PVIC010033783.1:0-19952 GCA_004025085.1 Thryonomys swinderianus | reverse complement strand
TGGTGTGTGTGAAACAAAATTCCATATATTTTCTGAAGCCTTTGTTGAATCCCTGCCTTAAGTTAGTACAGTTAAGATTGATATAAAATATTTCTTTCAATGCTGGATGTGGTGGCTCATGCCTGTAATCCCTGCACTCAGGAGGCAGAGACAGGAGGATTGCTGAGTTCGAGGCTTGCCTGGACTACATAGTGAGCTCAGGGTCAGCTTGAACTACAAAGTGAGACCCTGTCTCAAAAGCAAAAAAAAAAAAAAAAAATTTCCTTCATAGTGCTTTGCAAATATTTTCTATCATACAGCTAGCTAATACACCAATGATAATTTTCACTCTAACTTGTGTATGTGTAAGTAGTTGAGACATTGTAGAAATGAATCTGTTTGCGGGCATATTAATGAAATACATCTTGAATAAAATATTTCAATCCTGGGAGAATTTGAACTAGATTTTCCTTGATCACAGTTATCCAAATATTTATTTATTTGACATGTGTGTGGTGCTATGAATATGTATGTAATCTGACAGAAAAAGATAGGACTTTGAGTCTCACTGCCAGGATTTTTTGACTTTTACATTTACAGAAGTTCTTTATTTCACTGTCTGTCTCCTTCTGCCCTCTTATATTCATATTCATATATACATATGTATGTGTATAAAATATATTCTACATGTATATATGAATACATCATTCATAGTGTAATAGTTACTTAAATACATCCTGTCAGTGTTTCTCAAGAATATTGTGAAGACAAAGTAAATCAAAGGCATTAAGAAAGATGACACATTACAAGTTAAAATTGGTACGATTATCCCTATCTTTTAGGAGTTGCTGAACCCTTTTTCAACGTACATTTGATCTGAGTGCCCAGAAGTACATACTAGCGTAACTCAGAGCACCAAGAGGGATGTCTTAGCTGCATGCTTATCCTTCTTTTCTCATAAAAAGAAAGCTTGATAAAATCAAGAGTACAATTAATGATTCCATTTGAGTTACTAACCAAGTACATGGTTGTTAAATGCAAAGAGGAAAATTCAGAATAATCATTGACAGTCATATGCAGAGATAATATGATTTCACTGATGTGCTACACAAATAAAGTCCTATGAAGGATTTATTTTATTTATGAGGAAACAGAGATACAGAGGAGGTATGTCAATTGTCCAGAGCACACAGTTCATTGCCGACTGTTCCTGGATACAAAAATATAGATATATTCAAATCCAGCACTATATTTCTTCTATATAATCCCATCTCCTTGGGACACTCCAACATTACTTTTCCTTCTACCCCTTCTTATTTTCTCTGTCATATAATATTGGGTTGGTTTTGCCTTTCTTTTCCTCCAAGGGTACACTAACCAACTCCTGTCTCCAGTTAAATTTATAGGGGATCAAAGCAGGATAAAAGCCTTTATTTCCAAACCAATGGGCTGTGTTTCCAGAGGCATAAATCCTAGGAAATAGTAATATCTCACATAAAATCACTGAAGGATGGTGTCCTGGTTATTTCATTGGCCTCTGTGAAACTCTCTAGAGGGGTAATTTATCCCCCAGTCTCTGGATACATTTGTTTGTGCTCCCTGCAATGGGTTGTGCATTTTCTGGAAACCTTTCCACCTAATAGAACAAGGGCATAGATCAAGGTCTGTCAGTCCACACTGGAAGTGTCTGCTATGGGCCATGTTGCTACTAATCTTTAAAAAAAAAAAAAAAGGCCGGGCATGGTGGCTCACGCCTGTCATCCCAGCACTCGGGAGGCAGAGGCAGGAGGATTGCTGAGTCCGAGGCTTGCCTGGGCTACAGAGTGTGCTCAGGGCCAGCCTGAACTACAAAGCAAGACCCTGTCTCAAAAAAAAAAAAAAAAAAAAAAAATATATATATATATATATATATATATATATATGTATATATATATATATTTGGCAGTGTCTTCTGTCTTCTTTCTGTCCCTTTAAGAACCAAATAGCACTCAGAGTGAATAAGCAGTAGGGTATTTTTCTTCTCCTCACTCCTCTGCTTCTTTTTAGCAAGATTTAAGTCAGAAGAGAAAATCCATTAGGAAAAGTTGGATGCATTAAAACGTAAAAGGATTTAGAGAACAGGATCCAAAAAATTACAAATAAATTCATTATGTTCACAGTTGTCATTGCCAGTATGAGCCTCGCTTCTCTCACAGTGAGGCTAAGGTGGGTCATAAAGCACCTGACAGGATCTGTGAAAAAGAGAAATTGAGGCTCAAAAATAGAAATGTTAGAGTCACTGGTGGGCATCCCTCTGGTACAGCCAGCGTTTCAGTTACCAAGATAAGAAAGAAAAAATCTTAGGTCTGTAAAGGCCATGATAACATTATAGAACACAGAAGCCAAAAGAATTAAGCCAGCCTAAGAGCCCCAGCCCCAGTGTTGGTCACTAACACTATTGTCAAGTATCAGCATCTGGGATGCAGAGAGGGTCTCTGCTGTCACAGGAGCATCCATGGGCCACAGAAGAGTTCTGGTTCTGGGAAACTTGTGAGGCCCTGTTCTCATCACTGTTTTTAAATATGTATTGGTCACAATACTCATTAGGGCCACTTGGGGACTGTGAAATCTCAGAAATGGGTGCAATATATTTTCTCAACCAAGTAAGAAGTAAGTTTCCTTGGTTCCTTGACATCAGGGAGCCTGCAGGGTGCCCGCTGGGAAAGGACATCTGTGCTCTGAAGTTCTCCGGTGTTTGCTGCTGTCTCGGTAGGTAGATTTTCAGTTAGGCTCTCACCATCTGTTCTTTCCTCAGCCTTCCAGCCTTCACTTGGAGGAAGGTGACAGGAGAGTGTTCTATTCTCGTGGCAGCTTTGCTTATCGATAGAGTAACTGCGTCCAGGCAGCTCCTGGCTATGTGGCTTTGCCTTTTGAACACGAGCATTTCAATGTGGATCAGTTATGAACAGCCCCTGCACACGCACAAACACACACGCCACCTGAAAGCCTGAGACATAGCACTAGGGTCTGGGGTCATGCAAAAGTCTGCTCAGCACTCTAAACTGCATCCCAATCCACTTACTGCTATTGCTTCAGTGAGGAATAACAAAATGAGGGTTTTTTCAAGTGCTTCCAATAAAATTATTCAGATTCCCTTGGTGTTTCTATAGTTTTTAATTGTGCTTTTATACTTACTTTCTCTTGTCTTTCTATAAACACTGTGTAAGATATTTGTTTATTTCTTCCTAGACAAAGAAAATAAAAAGACTGACAGGTTTTTCTTAAGGTGGAGGTTTTTCTTCTGTTCTGTTTTCTATTACATGAAATTTTCTCAGGTATCAGGAGATAACATGGTATATAGGACAACCTACATCCCTCCGAAGCTGAGATCTAAGAGAAACTGTGAAGCTTGGCCCTCCGAAGTCCATCTTGGCATTTCCCTGTCCTTGGTGGAGGCAGGGTGATCTCTGTGGATATCTTGTGGAGGGATGTCCCCTAGCCCAGAGAATGCTTTTTGAATAAAACCTGAGAAGTGTAAAGTTTGGATGTAGTGTACTGTTTTCTAAGTATCATGACTGCTATGCTCTAGAAATTACTACAGTAGTAGAACATAAATTATTGCAAATGGCAGTGTGTCTTGAAGTGCAGTGTATGACAGAAGCATGGGACTTTACAGGCTGAATCATTAAGGTCATTGCCTAATTGGAATTTATAGGACTAAGACCTGACCCAAGTTGTAAATTTTTGGACAGAAAGTGAGTGACCGACTACATATCCTGCCAAAATCACTAGGGAGCTTGAAGAGGCAGAAGGTACTGCCTGAAATTAAAACTTGTCTGAAATATCAGAATAAAAATAGTTCTAGATATATATGAAAATGGTGTAAAACATGGAGCGAAACTGATTTTGCAGAGCAGCCGCCTAAGCTCAAAACATTCCTTTTCTTTGCTTCAGAAAACCGCATAGCAAAGGGGAAAGAGGGGATCAGTGAATCCCTTTCTGAACTCACATCTAGCCGAAAAAACTAGAAAATGCATGGTAGGCAAGAGCTTCCCTTAGAGAGGGCACGGGGTGCCAGTGGTCGCCTAACTGCAAATATACAGCTAAGGTACCAGTCTTTTCAGATATTCTTCTCAACTTACAATTTCACAATTCATTCTCACTTTGAAACTCAGCGGCTTTTTCAGCACCAGCTTCAGTCAGTAAGTGCCTTTGGATGAACAATGTCAGAAATGAAGACACTGGAGCATTTCAAGGTAGCTTTGCTTTCCAAGCACCTTTGCTTATGGCTTGGCATTCAGAGGTCACGTGTGACCACAGGATCATCTGATAACTTTGAAAAGTGAAAGTGTTTTATTTGGCCTTTTGCTAATGGTATGCCCTCTTGTCACAGAACTCTCCAGCAGGTGTCATGGTCAGCAGGTCAGCAGAGTTCATTGCACCTTCCCTTCCCAAGTGCAAACCTATACGTGGTCACTTGGGATCACTCATGCATTCTGTTGTAAGAGGAGGAAAATGACCTTAATAATTAAGACCATCCACATTCTAGACATGACTTGTGATTTGCATTTGTCTCAATTAAATTTTTAAATAAAGTTTTACTCTCATGTCATGCTTAATAGAAAGACATAAGGTTGCAGCGATAAGCCTGGTCTGTAATTTCACAAATTTCAAATGTCTGTCTGGGAAATCTCTGGTTCATCACCAGTTACTCATATAAGCCTTTATTAGCTATCTGCATCTTGGCCCTCTCTTTCAAAATGTGGCAAATTGAACATTATTTTTCAAAATATGTAATTAATAAGTTCTCAAGATTTTCTAGTAATGAATGTTAAATGTCCTGAGATTTTCTTTGATAAAAATCTCTCCAGCTTTTAAATTAATAAAAGACTATTACTTCAAATTATGATCTGAATTTAAATCTACCTTTGAAATGAAGTGCTGCCAGGTTTTCACACTTAAGAGTTTTTTATTAAAAATAGAGTTTATGTAAATGACACATGCATGTAGATAATTGGAAATGGGAACACAGGCAATGATGTGAACAACACATTTGTTCATATTTGAAAGCTCTATTTGTTGTCATTTTAAAGGAAACACTAAAGTTGTTTGTCATTTAAGCCAAATCCATTTGTTTCATTATCTATTAGTTTCTGCCTCTTCATATTGCTTGGATTGAAGGCAGAGGAAACAAGCCATGAAAATGCCATGGGAAAGTAATTCTTGTCCCCACCCTGTCTGCTGGAATTGAGAATTAATGATTGATGCTCAGTTTGGACATACAGGGCTTAAATGAACAGGAAAATATTGATTTTGAGCTAATTCACATTTTAATACACTTTCTTACATACATATATTTGAAAGACAGGTATATGGAGTTTGAAAGTTCTGGAAAACGTGGTTCTTCTTTGGCTTTCTGGAGCAAATGAAAATGTATGCTCTTTGCCTCTTAAGCCAGCAAGAATGCTTCTAAGGAGATGAGAATGGATGCCACTGCTTGGACCCTTTTCAGTGTTGGGTCACTGCCATTATAGCACCTGTGTATGAGTGGATAATAATTTCATTGTCCTTAGCTACAAGAATGCCATATTGCACCTGTTATCACTTCTCTCTTTGTGTGTGTATGTGTGTGAAAACAATGTAGATTTAGTAGAAGTTTGTTGGCCAAAAAAAGAAAATTAAGCACAAGTCACCTGAATTAGTAAGATTGTTACACAAGAAAGAGCCTTTCATTACTTCAACTCTACCTTGGATGGCTAGTTTCAAAAATAGATCTTGTTCTTATTACTACACTTTTCAGATTACTTTTATTTATGCTTAATGTTTTGCCTTATACTGTGTATAATGAATGGAAATACAAACATTTATACATACTCAAATGCATAGTGATGTGTACATGTTTCCTGTGAGTAATGTATAGATGTATGTATGCATGTATGCTTTAAAAATACTGAAAGAAAAGAAGCATTGAATAATTTAAAAAAAAGACCAAGCTTACAATATAACTTGTAGCCATTTTGCTTTATCAAAAAGAATGGGTGGACATTTTAGCGTTAGTTGACATATTACACGGCACAAGCTTTTTCCCCACTGTGGTGGTCTCAGTGACAGATGAAGTGGCATCGCATTTTACACAAGAGGTGGACTCTACCTACCCTGGGGTATCCAAGGTGGGTGAAGACATGTGCATTGATTTGGAAATGTATTATTTCTATTTTTCCTGAGAGCCTCCGCTCTCTATCATCGTTTTTTTTTTGTTTGTTTGTTTGTTTTATTTTGTTTTTTGTTTAGTTGTCCCCTTGCCCTGATACCACTGTTGGCTACTTTCCTTAACATCACCAAATATCATTGAGCTATTTGGGGAATGGTCTTAGCCTGGTGCCTGGTCCTGGATGAGTACTTGATAAAGATAAGCTACTATACTTATTATTCTTTGCTCCTTACTATCATCTCTTGATATGTTTAGCACAAACGATTTAATCTTCATTTATTAAAAAGAAAACTGAGATGAATGGAGGTGGGAGGTCACCTTACTTTCTCAGGCCTCAGTATCATTGAGCATTATTAGAATGACTTAAATGAATGACTGCCTTCTTATAGACTAGCAATTGTTCAACAATAAACTTTAAAATCAGGGAGCTTTTTGTTTTCCCTGAGATGCTTTTATATCTTCTCTCTGATTTTAGACCCATATCTCATCTTAGTGGAAGTGCCATGCTTTTGTTTCATATTTCTAAATGCATGTAAAGTGAAGTGACAGCCTAAGTACAGTCCTAAATAATCTCTGTTGGTATCCTCGAACTTCTGCATATATTCAGTAGATTCCATAAGGTGCAGTCTTATGAAAGACTTATAAACAAATCAATCACTCTTGACTTAATTTTCAGCCAACATCAGCATCTATCGAGAATATTAGCAATAAAAATACCCCTAACACTATCTGATGAAATACATATAAATACTGTTGGAGCACATAAGAAGGAGCAAAGGTATTCTTCCTGGGAGTTCAAGGAGAACTACTTCAAGGCTACCACTTAAACTGAGTGTTAGGTGATGTGTACACATTTGTCCAGTAAGAAGAGTTAGTACAAACATAAGTAGGGAGGATTCCTTCAGATAGAGGTTGATGTTAGAGCAAAGACATGAAGGAAAATAAATAGTGGGTGATCCAGGACAGTTGAACTATATGGGTGGCAAATGTAGGAGTTGTGTTCAAGCTGCAGTAGGTGTTTTCAATAGAATTGTGCAATGCACTAGTATGTGATTTAGCAAAGTAAATTTGGCAGTCATGCAAGGGAGAAACTGAGAGCTGGCCCTGATGTCAAATTATTTCTGTTTCACAAGGGCAGTGATGAAAATTAAGATGAAGGAAATGCCCCAAGAGGTGGGGAGGAAGGAACACATGTTAGGAAACTACTGTGAATATTTACAGTGGGGTTGCACACATGATGAAATATGCCGAGTGAATAAAACTGAAAAGTTGTAAAATTAGCTTAGGTGGATATGGGTTCATTTCCCTAGGCATAACTAAGACAAGTATATGAAGTGCTTCTTTGTAAAGATGAAATCTGAGCATATGAATAACATCGAACCTTTTGCCATCTTATTACAATGATGCAGCTTTTCAGGGACAAGCATTTATGTCAGTTCTTAGCTTTGTCTCATAATAGTTTCTTACTGCATTCAACTGTAAACTCTTTACAGCCAAAGAATGCCAACATATTCATGCCCAACACAGACTAGATCTCAACAAATACTTGATAAATTGGATTGAATTTACATATTCTGATGGTGATAGGGAAAAAAACTGAAAATATTTTCTTGCTTCTCTTCTCTTCTTTGGTTTTACCCAGCATTTTCATTTGGGCTCTTTTGAGCTTTTGCAGTACTGAAAACATTTCTAGCTGACAAGACCGAAAAAGGGGGTGAATGAGTGAAAATGAGGTGGGGGCATTGCCGTTTCCAGATGTACTCCACAGTTTTGCCTGCCATAATTTTCACCTTTGGTGAAGAACTGTCCAGATTTCATCCACTGAGCTAAGGTTCTGACATGGTACCTTTTTAAATCAAGCTTGAAGGGGAATTGATTGAAAAGAAAACACCATTATGGGAAAACAGTTCATTGTCTTCTTCCTGACAGAAGATAGACTTCTGTCTATACTATAGAATAAATATTAACTGCTGATTGCTTTAGGATCTAGATGCTTGGAGGAATGGCTTTGTTCACTTTTGTAAGGAGATTTTCCTCCTATTTAAAGTCATCTGATACAAAAGCTATGGTTACTTTTCAATACTAATGTGTTTCTTCACCATGTGTTTTGTTATATTAACCATATGTACATAACCATATATAAATATATTACAGATATTTCTCTATGTGGTTATGGTTCCTCCTGAAGTATTTATTTCTTCAGACAAGGATTAAGTGGATATTTCACATTTTTCTACGAGTGCCTTAAATATTACAGTAGGCTTATGTTTTCTAAGTTTAAAGGAAAATGAATTTAAGCCCATAAAGGTGCAGTTAAAGTAAAACCGTGGTGTGAGAGCCCACCCATGCAGCTATAGTGGTACACACCTGTAACCCCAGCCCTCAGTAGGCTGAGGCAGGAAGAGCAGGGTCAGCCTGGGCTGTATAGTGAGTTCAAGACAAGTCTGAAGTACATAGTGAGACCCCGTCTCAAAATAAAGAAAAAAATTTGCTACCTGATGCTTCCTGTAGAAGAGATGATTTCTTCATTGCTTAGAGCAGGTCTGGTAGACAGCTGAATTGTGAAACACTCATCCATTGATAATTAATAAAAGTTAGGTTCATTCTGTTTTGTAGAAGTTGCTAACTAATATGTCCTGGGACAAAATTTAGAATTTAGCCTTGAAAATATGTGTTCAGTGCTGTTTGCTTGGCATCCCTTTCCCATGCCATGACAGGCTGTGCCCTCCCCTTTGTTTAATTTTGGCCAGATGCACATATTTGTCAACTTCCTGGATCTCAGCGGAAGTGAGTTTGTCTCCCAAAAGGTTTCAGTGAGCATTTAGACTCATGGCCCCCATGAGTGGAAAAGGTAAGGAACAAAGTGCTGGTTTAAGGCCCTCTTCGTGCACCTCCCTAAGTCAGCTGGGAGGTTTCAAAAGTCTCACTGAGAACACCGTGCTTCACAGTGGGTTCTCCCTCACCCATGACCCTGAACCTTCACCTCTGAGGTCCAGACAGCTTTTGCTCCGTGAGGCAACGTGTGGTGTGAAGGCATCTGGCTGAGACCTGGCCAGTGAAGTGCAGCTAAGCGATGCTCCAGAAATGGTCTCCTTTACAAACCCAATCCCAGGAACACAAGCATTTTCTTGCCCATTTTAGTTCTGACTTCACTTTTGCCCTGAGCTAAGGATGTGGTATCTCCTTGGTTGTTTCTCCTCCCCTTTCTCTTGCTTCTTACTCTTTTATTTTTCCTTTCTCTTTTCTCCTTTTTCTTGTCTTTTTTCCCCTCCCCCTACTCTTTCCTTTTGAAAATCTTTGCAAAAGTTGGTGGATTTGTGGTCTAAAAATTAGGTTATTAGAAAACTCTGTCGTAAAGCCTGGAGAATTGATGTTTGAATTCTCCTTGGCTTGAGTCACTCCTTTATCCTTTTTAGGTAAATGAATTAAGTCTTAACCAATTTCCTGTGTGGGAGACTCTTTTTAGATGAATCATTTAAATTGAAAGCTATGTCTGCTCATCAAGGGACACGATTTCAGTGTTCTCCCGAGTACTGCTTGTGCAGTGAGTACAGTCACTGAGCCATATAGGCAGCCTTGTGCCTTAATCTATGGGAGGTCTTCATTCACATGTGGTTATTTGGGTAAGGGATATAACTGCAGCTTTGTGTCCTTGGTTCTTTCCAAAATTTCCCCTGGGTGTGTTAAAATAACCTCTCTTAGTTCTTTTTAATATTGAAACTCTTTATTGGAAGAATTCAGACCTAACTTTGGCACTGGCCCAAAAGTCTCATCTCATTTAGCTCCGCCATTCCTCATCCATTGCTGATACTCAAAATAGATGAAATACTGAAAGTGCTATTTCACCCCCAAACTGACAGAGCGTTATGAATGCTATGATTTTGTTTAGTACTGTGGAGAGTTTTTGATGAGCATCACAAGGCCCACAGGGACACATTTATGCATTATGTAGATTTTGTACGAGCCTCTAGGACAAGACAGACAAGACTTCCTTCGAAGGTTAACCTGATACCTACTTATGTAGTACTGTGGAATTTGTTAAACCTCACAGTTCTCTAATGTAATGAGAAACCCTCAATTAATATTTGGTATTACTTGTAGTAAGAGGAAATTTAAAGGCATTCAGTGGTATTAGGATCATCCTTATATTCATCTATCCATGGCATTGGAGTGTCATTCTGTTTTATTTTTCTAAACTCTCCCTTGAAATCAGGTAGTAGGAGGATAAGGCAAGCCAGACCAAATTTATTAATCATGTCATCATGCTAGTTATCTCAATAAACTAGTGAGAAGCAAATGTTGCAGATGAGGAGAAGAGATGCAGATATATTACTTAAATAGTACAAGTTTACATAGCTAATGAACAACAGAAATACAATTCCCAACCAGCTCTTTCTAACTGTAAAACCTGTACCCCTGCACAGCAAGCTTCCTCACTCATCCCCTGTACCTTCCAGTTTCTGTGTGGGGTGGGACTCACCAGGTACAACTAAGGGCTTGTTCTTGTATGTACGTGCCACATGTTTATAAAATGGTTTATAGCTTTCAAAAACTTTTCCTATACATTAATTAATCAGACCCGTACAGTAGTATGTTTGTTTCATTTTACAGAGAAGGTCTTCTGGATTGAAGAGAGTTGTGAGTTCATAGGTGTATTTGTAAAAATGATTCTCTTCTCTCTTACTGTGTAAGGATTTTATCAAATGAAAAATACTGACTTTCCAGTGTGTCTGCCATTAAAGTAGACATTATGAGTGATAGAAAGCATTGACCACAAAATTTAATATTTATTAGGGCTGGGGATTTAGCTCAAGTGGTACTGCCTACCTTGGAAGCAAAAGGACCCGAGTTCGATCCCCGGCACTGCCAGAAAAACAAAACAAAACAAACAACAACAACAAAAAAATTCATTGCACTTTTATTTTGGTAACCACATATCATTTCTTACAATCATTTTAGGCTTTTGGTATGTATACTTGTTATACTCATATTTGCTGATCCAGAGAAATTAAGTAAGTTGACTCTTGTTATATCGTTAACTAAAGATAGATTGAAGATTGGCACCCAGGAGCTTGAGCTCCAAACCCTGTACTGGAAAACAACACAGAACATTATAGGGCTGCAGGGGGCAGCCCTGTCTTGTGGTGTAGAGTCTAGGTGATAGGACCACGCTGACAGAGAAGGTATGTGTGGGAGAAGCAGAGGACGTTCTAGTGATGGGAACAGCATGACAAATTCAGGGGTGTAGGCATGGTATCCCAAGTTCTAAAAAAATTTATTCAAGACAGAGTGATGATATTTGATCCAGTAATATGCACGAGAGTGTGAAGTTGGCAGGAGTGGACTTTGGGGGATGATACTCATGAGCTGTGGAAGGATTTGGAGGGCAAGCCTTGAAGAGAGTGTACTAGCGAAGCCTGTGCAGACTGCAGGGCTATCGTCCAGGCAAACAGGCTGGAGTGGAATCCTGGAGGGAGAGGAGGATTTGGTGCAGCAAAGCAGGAACCGTGTCCCTGCCTGAACCTAGGATGGGGGCCCCCTCGACTTCCAGAAGGAAGGGAAAGAAAGACATTTGCACAGGAAGAGTGGTGCCCACAGCCCCTCAGAACTCTGGGGAAGGCATCCTCCCAGCACACTTGCTGAACTCGAAGTTGAATACCAATAAGTACTAGCAACTGCTGAGGCTGAGGGGAGCAGAGACAATTGAGCAATTAACCTTTGGCCATGGGTGTGAAATTCTAATTAAGAGCAGAATCTCTTCTGTCTCGTGGGAGGGGGAATTGCAGAGAGATATACAAGGAGGGTGTTAGCAAGCTTGGCTTAAAATGCATCCACATTAGTGGAAGAGGGTGTCACCAAGAAGAGGATCACTGAACAATTAACGGGCCTGGGTCCCAGGCTCTGTTTCGTCTTGCTTGCCAGACACTAGGCACTGAGCATCATAGTTCAGGGAGCTAATGTGGGATGCATATGCTCCCGTCTGTCTTGTAATTCTTCGTTTGCTCAGCATCATTGTAATTTCTATGTAAATTTGCTCAGAATAGCAATTTAGCAGGCTTGTTGTTGATAAATGAGGAACAACTTAATAGTCTAGTGACTCCATTTCATCACTTTTGATGAGGGGGAAGTGACATTTTGAAGGTTGTAGAGATTGACACCAGAAATGGGTGATCTTGGGAAAGCCTCATTCCCATAATGCACTAGTTAATTTTGTTCATTTTGAGATAGGAAGGAATAACTGTCTACATCTGGTTAAGCTGCTTTTTTTGGAGATACTATTTTGAACCTTCTTTCCTTTGTTCACTTGCTGATGAGATCTCTTTCATATATGGAGGCTACTATCCTCCAAAGTTGTCCAGAAATCCTCAAAAGTGCAGAAAGAGCTTGTTTTATGTCACATCTTTCTTATTGTCCATATTCAGAGAAATTGGCATGGAGTCCTTTGTGATGTGGCCAGGGAAAGATAGTACCATAGCTTCTCAGAGTCCACTCTTTTCCTTATCGTCTTTTAGGATAGACTTTGAACAAGTTTGCCTAACTCAGTCCCAAAGAGATAGTTCTTTGTGCAGCCTTTCCCCAGGCTGCCAACCTTCCTCCTGGCTCTGTGCTGCAAAGGGGACAGGTAGGTAAATCCAGAAGTCTGGAAATCTGGTCCCTCTTCATCTTCAACATTGATTTTGCTCAGGCATTGGTCATAGAATTATGGATACACAGCAGTCATTTATTCTGTTCACAGTTCTGAATGTTAACTAAACAGTGTGTGAAAGAGTGGATGGGAGAGGAGATCGATCATTCATGGAAACCCATTTTACAGAGAGGATATTAAACAGAGATCTGAGCAACTGTGAAGGGGCTCTATTCACAGATTGATGGGGGAGCGTTTCTTGTAGAAGGTACCACTGGAGCAAAAGTCTTGAGATAGGGAAGAGCTTAGCTTTTTGGTAAATCAGATACAGATCCAGACTACAATTTGCATTTCAAAACTGCCCAGAGCAACACTGATCAGCTCCAAAATTCAAGATTGCCTTTTGGGACCTATGGAATCATTCTATCCTATGAGGCAACATTGTTAAATTCAGTCCAGTGCACTCAAAAGGTACCTATCATTTTCTTTGTTATACCCATTTTTGCTGGGCTCTTTCAGTTATGATTCTTTAGTGTCTTTTCTTTTTGGGCATATCCAACCTGTGAATTTGAAATGGAACTACTTCTCTCATTTCTGTTGGATCTGGGGAAATTTGGAACAAGTTTTTCAGTAATTAGCCAGACAACAAATTGAATAAATGCTCTCTCTTTTTACATAGTGTCCCTGGGGTACCTCACCAATTCCTTAACATTCTTCTCCCTTTTTTCTCTCTATATGTTGTCTCTTTAAATAATCACTCTCTGTGCCGAGTCTTCTTTGTCAACAGCAAAAATTAGTTTCTTTATTTCTGTTCCTAAAATCCATCATATGCAATTGGGAAGTTGAGTTTCCCTTATCTGAAATACTAAAACTGAAGGTGTTTTAGGTTTTTATTATTTTGTTTTATCCATTTTTGAATGCTTTATTGTACATAATAATATTTCACAGAGAAACTCCAAGTTCAAATATGAAATTCATTTACATTTCACTTTACGTACTTCAATTAATTTTGCATATTTTCATTATAATATTTTATTTGCAAACCATCATGTGAAGAGTGGTATGGAATTTTATACTCATAGCTTCATGCTGGTCCACAAAAGGATTTCAGATTTTAAAACATTAAAGATATCAGCTTTTTGCATCAGGGATACTTAACCTATACCTTCAAAGTAAACAATAATATTTTAAGAAGTCTTTCCATCCCCACACCCTGCTCTATATTTTCTGTGTACTTGCTTCACTAGTGGGTTAAAACCATACATGTAGAGCCGGGCGTGGTGGCTCATGTCTGTAATCCCAGCACTGAGGAGGCAGAGACAAGAGGATTGCTGAGTTCAAGGCTTGTCTGGGCTACATAGTGAGCTCAGGGCCAGCCTGAACTGCAAAGTGAGACCCTGTCTCAAAAAAAAAAAAAAAGCATACATGTAGATTTTATGATCTGCCAGCATTCCAGAGCTGGGACCTTCACAGGGAGACTCAGCTGGGCCCACACTTGATTTGGCAACCTATTTTGGTAAACATTTGTTGGTGTCAGCATCTTGGTTAGGAAGATGGCGATGTATTTTTTTTTAAGTATAGCTATGATAGCTAACAAAAAGGGAAGGAAAGTGGGCCTAAGACAGTGTTGGCTCTTTGTAGGCCTTGATTTTATTGATTTACTTTGGAGAGAAAAAGGATTAGGACACAGTATTTATTTCTGGCATGTATCTTGAACAGGAAATCAAGCTCGCTAAGATAATATCACTTTTGCTCCTTTTCTTTATGATTAGTCAAAAAGTTCCCACTGAGGACACACACCTCACACATGCCATTCTAAATAGAAAAATGAGGCTTAGACAGGAATATGAATTTTGGTACTGATCAATGTTGCTCTGGGCAGCAAAGAGGAAAGACCCAAGCGTACCTCAGTTTTATTCAGTACATCAAGAGTAACAAATATAACAGGTCACTCAAAGGGCGGCAAATTCAGTACATCCTAGAACAATGAGGAATTTCTATTGATTAAGAGTTTGTCCATCCCCCAGGGTATCTTCAGCTGGTGCAGTCCAGCCTTGGGGCATCACAGCATCATTGGACTCTTGAGGTCTTGGCCATGGCTAAAGACGAAAACGGAGGAAGGTCTTAACATGCCATAGCTGGCCTATAGGCAGGAAAAGAAGGTCTAGTCATAATTTTAATTGTGAAATGATTTACCCCCAAATTATGTAGAATTGCTTCTGGCAGTGACCAATGCCTCAGCTCATTCCTGTACATGTTGCTGAACACTGATATGCAAGGAAAGGGGCAGGACTCCTCACACACTAACTACTGATTCACACTGCCAGCTATAGCTTATTTAGTTCTTCACTTTCCATGCACAGTTGCCATCTGACTTGGCTACCAAAGAGATGCAGCCTCCTGCAGGAAATCTATCACATGAGCTAAAAATAAGGATTGCTATTTCTCTGCAGATACCATTAACCCAATTAAAGCCCCAAATTAAAGGAAATTACAGCCTCATTAAATATAAGCAGGATAAACTCCAATAAGGCAAAGTAAATCAGTTATATGATTTAAAACTTTATTCAGAAATCAAAATGATTTGAAACCATCTATCACCTAAATGAAGGCAGAAGCTGCATGGCAGCCTTTATATGAGCCAGTAAATCAACAGAAGTCCAGGACTCCAGGGCAGCAATGCAGGTGACGAATGATGCTTTGTGCCAACACAAAATTAAGTGGAGCTGGTTTTTAGAGGCTTCCTTCTTCATGGGAAGGGAGAATATTCTGAGAAGCTCAAAAAAAACTTTAATATATGATATTTGAATTAGTAAAAGGTGCATATTTCTTCAACTCACTTATCAAGTAGAGGTCAATAGGGGCCTGATTCTTTGAGGCTAGAATTTGACTTATAGGATCTTCATTCGCAGCCTTTATCACCCAGCAATAAGTATCTTGTATTTCATTAATTAGTTCTTTGCACTATTTACATCTGTTCTGAGGAGTCCAATATCCTTTTCATTTTTATTTTATTGCAATTGACAAATAATAATGTTCCATGTTTCTGGGTTACAGTGTGATGTTTTGATACATGTGGACATTGGGGGTGATCAGTCATCTGTGGATGCAGAGTTGGCTGGAGATCTATACTCTCCAATTACAGAATTTCATCCAAGTTGATTTTTGAATCACTGTAGCAGCCCGCAATCATAAATTAGCTTCTTTCCTCTATACACAAATGCACACACTCAAATGTAAATGCACATACAATCTGTTGTATTTTGAAAGAAGAGGCAAAGACAGGAAACTTCATACAAGATACACAGTATTCACTTCCGTAACAACTCATCACTGTGGGGAGATGGAGGGCCCAGACATAATATCGATGGTCTTGAATCTTGTGCTGGACCCCTACCAGGTATTAGCCATTGCCCTGGTGTGACATTATCAATTGTCACTCTAGGACTAAAATTTGAGAGTTCACCAAGCAGTGAGACTGAGAAGCCTGCTTACTTGGCCTGATGTGGAATAATCCGTGATGAAATGGAGAACGTACTTCCAGCACACAATTCGGGTTTGCTAGAAAAACTTACCTTCTTACAGCTGATTATGTCATGCTTGTACAACTTGCAGTGGCTTGAAGTGGCCTCACTTTCACTTTCAAAATATTTATTTCTTCCTCAGTACCACCAAATATATGTATATTTATTTCTGTAAAATGATTTTTTTAAGTCCAAGATAGGCTTTCTTCCTTTCTCTGAAAAAGTGATATATAGCCATTTTAGAAACATGCACATCAAAAAGAGAAACTATCAAGCAAAACACTTAAAAGGTAAGTATTTGCTGGGGCCGGAGATTTAGCTTAGTGGTTCCAACACCTGCCTCACAAGCTCATAGGCCCCGAGTTCAGTCCCTGTAACCACATACAATGCTGGGCATGGTGCCTCACACCTATAAGCCCAGCACTCAGGAGGCAGAGGCAGGAGGATTGCTGAGTTCGAGGCTTGCCTGGGCTACATAGTGAGCTCAAGGCCAGCCTGAAGTTAAAAAAAAAAAAAAGATAAGTATTTGTTATTATTTTATATATAGAGAGAGAGACAATTTTGGTGTAATTAGCAGAATAGTCCTAATTATATGTTTGGTCTACCCATTGAGCAAATTCTTGAGCACTGTCAAATGTTTGCTTTAAGCATTGTGCAAAGGCTTTAGAATATGTCCCTGAGCTCCTCCTTCTGAAGATTTCAGCTGAGGTTTTAGAGTCTTCTTTACTGAAATGTTATACTGAAGAAGCCTGAACCCCGGCTCAGCTCCCCACTGATACTTGGATTGTAAAGATTTCACCTGGGAATTTACAGCTGAAAATCTGTATCACCCTTTTCCATGGTAGACGTCTGTTCCATTGGACCTTCTCAATGGTACTGTGATAAACTGCTCATTGACAACATATTGACACTTTGCTTCCAAATACATCTTTTTGTTTATTCTTTGCATAAAGTTCAGAAGCCCAAGACTGGTGGGAATCCTGAAAAGAGAATTGTCAAAGGCCAAAATGACAGCAAAGATGAGAAATCTAGATTTGTAAGGAACAGCAGGTGCATAGAAGAAGTCAGAATAGTGAGAAACTTTTAGAGATAGGTGTCAGGACTACAAACCATCACCCACGTGTAGGCTGCTGGGGTGATGCTGGGAGACTTGGCTGGTAAACTGGCAAGGAGGGCTCTGTGTGGCTGCTATGGCATGCATGTCCTAGATTCAACACCACTAGCCTAGGACTTTCCAATGGGACTGTACCCCATGTAGAGTGAGCCTTTGTGCTAAGAGCAGAGGACAACAATCATTTGTGAATATTTCTCACTACAATCTTCTAGCAATTAATACTCCTTTATCCCTCTTACTTCTCTGGGTTATTCTATATATTATTTTCTAGATTACAAATGCAAACTGAGATGTTCAGGGACATTATGCAGTTAGTTCTCAAGTCCTGCACTTTTTCCTGCTCCTGACAGAAAATCAGTGTGGCACAGGACAACCCTTCTTCACTTGTGTCCCAAGTCAGTGCACATTGAACATCATGGTCATTCCAGAGCTATTCAAGGTATAGCTCGTGTTAACTCTACCTGATCTCAGTGTCTAACAAGTACTTAAACATTTACAGAGCAGAGATTATGGAACAAAGGAGCAATTCCGGAATAGTCAAGGGATTCACCTGAACTGAGGAAGTCAGGAGTCTAGCTCTAATCCCACTGGCTACCAGGAAAAGTAAATTGGTTTCCTCATAGTAAAATCTTCCCTACCCATATGCACTGTTTGGGAGCTTGTATTATGAAGTGGTTGGAATTGTAGTGCTTTCCAGTGGGTTTTGTGCTGTCAAGTTGTGCCTCAGTCCCCCTCATTTCTTGTTTTGTGATGATGAACTTATTCACATACTTACATATCATCCCAAGCCACTAAGGGGATTTTGTGGTGTGGTTTGGTCTATCTGGACCTCACTTATCCTCTTTTGACTATAGTTTTCTCATTGAAAAATTGCCAACTTCTCTGCCCTTACATCAGGAGACCTCATGATGATGTACCGAGGTGATTCAGGCAAAAAGACTGCAAAGACTGAAAGAATATTCTAAATGGACTAGAGTATCATTAAGTTAAATGATGCCACTGTGATTATTATATTTTAATGGTAGTGAAAGCCAATCAAATTTAACTATGTATATGCAAAAAAAAAAAAAACTTCAAAACTTCCTGGCTTTCAGCTTATAAAATTAAATGTTTATCTTTGACCCATTGGCTGTGCAGGATAAATCTTGGATTATCTTACATTTCTGAGCATGTTTTTCACTTTTTTTCTATATGGTTCCCTGTGGCTTTCCTGTGAGTATACAAAGATTATGAGGCCATCTACAGGTTATTTTTCATTCAAGAGGTTGTACATCCAATTAGTAGTCTAGTTCTGGGCTTTTCTCTGCTCCTCACAGAAAAATGGTGTGACACGGAGCACCTCTTCTTCACTCATGTCCTTTGCTGTTTGTGGTGGAGCAGCCTCTGCAAACTGGTGATCAGAAACCTGAAATTGTATCTCATAATGGAAGGATCCATTGCAAGCAGCTTCCAAACACTAAAATATAAATATAAAAAGAATGGTGTACTGCTGGGCATGGTGGCTCATACCTGTAATCCCAGCACTCGGGAGGCAGAGGCAGGAGGATTGCTGAGTTTCAGGTTTGCCTGGGCTACATAGTGAGTTCAGGGCCAGTCTGAAATACAAAGTGAGACCCTGTCTCAAAAAAAAAAAAGGTGTAGGGCCAGAGATTTAGCTCAGTGGTTTCGGTGCCTGCCTCGCAAGCACAAGGTCCTGAGTTCGATCCCAGTAACCACATACAGTGCTGGGTGTGATGGCTCACGCCCTCCGACAATCAATACCACATACCATAGATGCGGGGTTGATGGCTCACGCCTGTAATCCCAGCACTCGGGAGGCAGAGGCAGGAGGATTGCTGAGTTCAAGTCTTACCTGGGCTACATAGTGAGCTCAGGGCCAGCCTGAACTACAAAGCAAGACCCTGTCTCAAAAAAAAAAAAAAATATATATATATATGGTGTAGATTTAAATAAAAAATAATTACTATAGTAAAAGACACATTGCGATTAATCCCATGCATATACTTATCTTATTATTCTTGCCTGTATCTGAAGAAATTCTGGAAGTCTTCTTTCCTACAAGAATGATCAGAAGTATGGTGAGTGCTGCTGCTACATGTCATCCATTAGAAATTTAGGTTTGTGAAAATATTACAGCGTGTTCTCATTCACCTTATTCATGGGGTATAGCACAGTGTGGCTTCTGGCCCTTACTAGATGTCAAAATAAACATAGGAGGTAAACATCTGTGTGTTCTGCAGGCCATGACAGCAGCTATGAGAATGTACATAAAAATACTCATGACACAGCATGTCTAAAACTGCTTCAGAAAATATCAAGAATGATGGAATGTTTATGTTCACAGTGAAGGCAGTATTTTGAAGGGTTTAATAGCAATGTGTCTCTTACTGTAACCTATTCTTGTTTGATAAGAATATTAATTTTACTTTCTGGTCACACAATGTACCTTTACTTTTTCTTTCTCTTCCTTCCTTCCTTCCTTCCTTCCTTCCTTCCTTCCTTCCTTCCTTCCTTCCTTCC
>PVIC010033782.1:0-19975 GCA_004025085.1 Thryonomys swinderianus | reverse complement strand
AGTGAAGCCATCAAGACCAGGGCTTTTCTTTGTTGGTAGGTTTTTTTATTACATTTTCAACTTCCCATATTGATATCAGGTTGTTCAACATTTTTATATCCTCTTCATTCAGCTTTGGAAGTTCTTATGTGAATAGGAATCTATCCATTTCTTCTACATTTTCCATCTTCTTGGAGTATAGATTTTCAAAGTACATGTTTATGATCCTTTGGACTTCCTCTGGGTCTGTGCTGATTTCCCTATTTTCATTCCTTATCACATGGATTTGAGCCTTTTCTTTCCTTTGTTTGATAAGGTTGGCTAAGGGTCTGTTGATCTTACCATTTCAAAGAACCAGCTCTTTGATTCATTGATACTTTGTATTGTTCTCTTTGTCTGAATTGCATTAATTTCTGCTCTGATCCTTAAAATTGCCTCTCTAGTATGTGCTTTGGGTTTGTTTTGCTGCTCTTTTTCTAATTGTCTGAGGTTCATCATTAGATTTTTTATTTCAGGTTTCTCTATTTTCCAAGTGTATGCATTCACTGCTATGAATTTCCCTCGCAGAGCTTTTTTCATTGTGTTCCATAAATTCCTGTATGTTGTGCTGGGGTTGTCGTTTAGTTGTAGAAACTTTTTAATTTCTTTTGTGCCCATTGGTTGGTTAACAGAGTATTGTTCAATTTCCATGTGTTTGTGAGGATCTTGGAATTCCTTCTGCCATTCAGCTCCAGTTTCATGATACTATGATCTGATAGTATGCAGGGGATAATTTTGATTCCTTTCCATTTACTTAAACTTGTTCTATGGACTAGAATGTGATCTATTTTGGAGAATGATCCATGAGCAGTTGAGAAGAAGGTATATTCTCATTTTGAAGTGTGAAAAATTCTGTAGACATTTAATAACCCCTTTTGCTCCAAAGTTTGATTTATCTCAAGAATTTTCTTACTGATTTTTGTCCAGTTGATCTGGCAATTTGTGACAGTCGAGCATTAAAATCCCCTACTACTATTGTATTCTTGGATAACTGGCTTTTCATGTCCAGTAATGTTTGTTTTATATAGGTGGGTGCATTAGAGTTCGGTGCATAAATATTTATGATTATTATTTCTTTCTCTTGGATAGTTCCCTGTATGAGAATATAGTGACCTTCTTTATCTCTTTTAGTCAGTTTGGGTTTGAAATATATTTTATCTGCAAACAAGATAGCCACTCCTGCTTTTTTTGCAGTTTCCTATGACATGGAGGATTGTTTTACAACCTTTTATTTTCAGTCTATGGGTTTCCTTCTGAATTAGGTTTGTTTCCTGTATGTAGCAGACTGTAGGATCTTGCTTCTTGATCCAATCTACTAGTCTGTGTCTTTTAATTGGTCCACTGAGGCCATTGACATTAATGGTTATGACTGATATGGACATATTCAGAGCTGCCATGTTTCCCTGTTCTTGGCTCTTGTCTTCTTTGCTTTTCCCCTTTTCTATTTAGTTTCTTGTTTGCCCCAATGAGTTCACTCTCCTGGGTCTTGTGGGTATGGAATTTTCTGTGTTTTTTTCCAAGATGTTCTTCAGCATGTTTTGGAGTGCAGTTTTCATATTTGTGCAGTTTTTCAGGTGTTCTTTATCATGGAAGTATCTTATTTCCTCCTCTATTCTGAAAGATAGTTTTGCAGGATACAACAGTCTAGGTTGGACATACTTTTCCAGCAATGCTTGAAATACTTCTCTCCATGCTCTCCTTGCATTGAGTGTTTGTGTTGAAGAGTCTGCTGTGATCCTAATGGGCTTCCCTTTAGAAGTGATTTTCTTCCTTTCTCTCACTGCTTTCAGTATTTCATTCTTTTGTCGTATATCTGGAACTTTGATAATTATATGCCTAGTTGTAGATATTTTTATGTCACTGCATTTTGGAGTCTGATAGGCCTAATTTATCTGTATATCTGTTTCTTTTCCTGTGAAGTTTTCTGTTGCTATCTCTGACAATAGCTTTTTTTATGTCTTTTACACTGTCTCCTGCTTCCTCAGTGACTCCAATCAGTCTTATATTATTTTTCTTTGGGTCATCTAGAGGCTGTTGAATTGCTTTCTCATGGTCCCTTGCTCTTTTCCATAGATTATACCTTTCCTGCTCGTTGGCTGCTATGCTGTCCTCTAGGTCTGAGATTCAGGTCTCTGCTTCATTCATCCCACTGTGCAAGCTTTCGTTCTCCTTCATTATTCCCTAGAGCTCTGCTTGAAACTGTTTAAAAGGCTCCATTGCTTCTGCTATCTTGGATTCTATCATCTCGCTAATGTCTTCTTTAATGATGTCTTTCACTCTGGACAGTATCCCGGTTTTGATCTTAGAGATGAGTTCTGATTTACATTTTACCAGATCTGCTTTAGTTACCATCTCCAAGAATCCCGGTGTTTGAGTTTCAGTTTGCCCTATTTTCCTTTTCTCTGAATTTCCCTGTGGTGGTGATCTTTGTGTCTGGTTTTTTGTGTATTTTCTCATTTCTACCCTTTTGTTGTTATTAATGGTCTTCTTTGCCTGATGACAAGGCAATGTTTGTCACAGGTCTCTTTCCATTATCTGTGGCCCTTGGCCTTTCCTGGGGGGTCCTCCTTGAATCTCTAATGACCCTTGAGAGTTCTAAGTTCTGATATATCATGGGAGGTATTTGAGCAGAACAATCACATCATGTTTGTTACCATAATACAGTAAATGCCAATTTCAGTGTTAAACAAACACAGTAAATAAGATAAAAAAGTTTTGTTAAATTCTATTCTGAACACTTTGGGCTTATGAGTTACCTCTATGTCCACATGCCAGAATTTGGAATTAATCAGCAATGTGTATACAACATATAGATCATAAATGTACCCCCTGATCCCTTTGGGGATAAGAGGTCACTGGGGAATCAGGGAAGTAGTGAGACAGGAGGAGAGTGAAATAGGGTTAGCAGATTTATGAAGATCACCTGTACCCTAGAACCTCATATATGCCAGCGGGTAATAGAGGATAAAAGGGCATATGTACAACAGTACCAACTGTATGCTGTAAGATAGTTGGAGACTTTGCACATCTTCTTATAATAGTACAGAAGAAGAAATAGGGCAGCCTAAGAGTCTTTTCCTTCTGGGTATTGGTTCTGACAGGAAGATAGGAGAGGGTGTAGGGACAAGAGGTGAATAGAGGGATCTAGGAGTAGATGGCAAAATAGAAGCTAGATTCCCCCACCCTTTTTTTTTTTTTTTTTTTAATCTTGCCTGGTCTCTCAGTGCAGCTCTAGGAGCGCACCTCCTGTGAGGGATGCAGGAGATGGCTCCGGCTCCTCTTGGACCTGGGTCCTCACAACACAGCTCCGGGGTGGGGATGGGGCTGGGTGGAAGCCCTCACTCCTCTGTGGTGGGGATGGCACCCGGAGTCCATACCTGACTCCTCACTGCACGGCTTCGGGATACAGTGGGCCAGTGGGCAGGCTTAAGTCCTCTGCCGCCTCCAGAAACAGATGGTGCCTGGTAGCCAATTCCGTGCCGCTCTGGGATGCAGTGGGCCGGTGGTTGGCCCTCAGTCTGCCCTCATGATCAGATTTTACAAGAATTTCATCACTAAGTGTCTTCATCTGGTTAAGACAATCAGCATATCCTGTTATGTTACAGCCAATTCTCAGTTAAATATTTAAAATGGTAGAAGAATCATGATTTAAAAAACAAATTTGAATCTTTATTTGTACACTGTATACACACATCATGATCACACAAACTATTGAGAATTTGTACCAGTATATGACACAATTTAATTCTCATTTTTCACATTCCTCCACAACCCCCACCTCTGCATACATAAGCTTTCTTTCCCTTTTTTTAAATATTACTTTTATATTTTTCTTTCCCTTGTTACTTGCCCCTACACCCTATTTTCCTTTGAGTATTTTCTATTTCACAATATCTACCATATATTCTACAGCCAAATCTTGGAAGCAACCCAAATGCCTATCAGCTGGAGACTGGGTAAAGAAGATGTTGTTTTTCAGTAAAATGGAGTACTACTCTGCCATAAACAATTATGTTTTCTTTTAAGTTTTTGTTTGCTATTTTCAGTGTGCAAGGGACAAGGGGAAAGGTAGGTTTGGTCCTATTTTAGTAGTCTTGACTACCACCGTGTTAAAGAGCCTTCACAGGTGTTAGGTTAATAAATGTGTCCATTCAATACTTACACTTCATTTTGTTTACTCAAGTGTACAAAACCTTCCTTAATTTAGAAAAGAATATCTGTTGGTCTTTTTGATTTCAAGAGAACCTCTGGATTAACTGACTCTGAATTACCCAGACACCTCATTTCTCTTTTGGACCTGGAATTTCCAGACAGACAGACTGTGTGTGAATCATGATGGTGACATTCCCTTTGTGACCTTAAATATAGAATTCAGTCCATGACTTTTCATTTGTGTAAAAGAATGAAAATGATGATTCAACAATTGAATTAGAACAGGGAATTTTCTAAATTTTGGGTTGTAACCACTTTAAGATTTTCTAGAAAATATAATCTTGTATACTAATCTCTGACGTAGGACTTGCCTCTTAAGAATATCAGTTTTGCATAGGAATTAAAATTGGTTGTAAACACTAACTACATATAGTTTCATAAATATGTAGTATTTTGCTTTAAGCCTAGTATAGATTAAGCCATGAAGTAGTCAAAACTACCTAAAAACAAAATCTCTCTTGAATTTGCTTCTCTGAAGTTTCATGATATTAGTTTCTTATTGTAAAACAAATTCTGAGATTTTTTTTTCATTTATTTATTAGACATTGGCATTTTTAAACTTTATTGCATTCTAACAAGTGAGTTTTTAAATCTCAAAATTACCAAGTGAATAAATTGCCAAATTCAAGTATTCACAGACAAGTTAAATATTTCAGGTAATATGTTAAATTCATTTGCTTAATTATTCTATATTACATCAAAATAGTAACATCACCTCTAATACCATGAAAGCACATAATGCCCCATAGTAAACTTCACCGACCCCTGCAAAGCACTTCAATGGAACATGAATATTGACATTTTAATGTCTCAATTAGCTTCTTCTTTTGGAAAGCAATAGTGACTATCTCAAAAGTTTGTGAGCATATTTTGTCTTGTGACTGACCATGTCTGAATCATGGCTTGGTTGTTCCTAGATCTATATACCAAAGCAAGTCATTTGATCTTTCTGGGCCTCATTTTCCTTCTCTAAAAACCATAGTGATGATAGTGGCTAACTGGTAGCATTGTCAGAATTAAATCCAGGGGGTTTGTAAGCATACGACAAATAGCTGATGCTCATCATTTTCTAATGCCGTTGTGTTTTGTGGTCTTTCAGTATTTCAGAATTACCCACAGATGATATGTTGGAAATGTAATTCTCACAGACCTTGCTTTGAAAATTCCTGATTTGGTAGAGTATTAGGTATAAGTAAGGGGCATCAAAAGTAAGTGTATATATATATATATATGCTGTATGTCAATGTGTTAAAAAAAGTCTAATGGAAGCATATTATTTTAAGCATCTAATAATTACTTCTATATAAGCATAAGGAATACAGGAAAAAGAAAAAAAAGATGGAAGCAGAAAGAAAAAAAATGAAGAAGGAGGAAGGGAGGAGAGAAGGAAGGGATGATTAGTTTCCCTTTTCCCTCCATCCCTCTTCTTTTCTTTCTATATTTTTTCACAAATCTGGATTTGTCACACCGCCGAATATTGGTCTGCTTTTCCAGAATTAAGTTTAGCTTAGTCCTGATAGAAAATGACACCATCTTTATTTAAAAGTGACACAGACTCAGTACCTGGCTATGCTCAACAGAATGGCTATATTTTTTCCAATTCCTGACAATAGCCATCAGGTTTTAGTAAATATAGCTTCTCTCTACCTACCTACCAACCTACCTACCTATTCATTCTTTGTGTCCTTTGACAAGAGAAAAAGAAAGGAAAAAGAAAAAAAAAAGCAAGAGAGGGAAACACACAGCAGGAGCAGATGAACAATATTCCTTCTGCCAGTGGATCACATTTTTAACTTTCCTTTTGCATTGGCTGAATTTTAGGGTTCATCAACTGGAATTTATTGGCCCAGCTGTTTTCATCCATCCTGTCCAGTATACACTGGCTAATTCGCCCTCCCTCCTCTGCCCAGGGGCAGGGCAGTGACGAGATGAGAACACTCAGTGAGGAGCGGGCAGACAAGCACGTGCGTCTGTGGCTTCACACAGTGAACAGGCTGGAGATCACTGTCTGCAGGACCCACAAGGTGGGCAGGAGGCTGCCGCCCTGCGATGGAATCCAGCAAAGCCTTCAGGAGCCAACTGCCAGTCCTGTCCAGGGAGAAAACTAGTTCAGGGAAATCTATTCGCTGTTAAGGCTGAGTGAAGAATCTGAAATGGGCAGGTTTAGCCAGGGTGTTTTAAGTCATGCTTTCTTTAGTACTATTTTCTGGAAGAAGACTGGGCCACACGGGTTAATTGACGGACTAATACATCAACAGCTAATCCCACTGCTTTCATCACTACCTGGTTTTTTTCATAAACCCCGAGTTAGAAATAGTTAAAGAGGACAAAGTATGTGCTTGATTAAAAACTTGAAAGGAGAATTTCTAGTGTATTAGGCAAGACTAGTGTAGTTTGCAAATGATAAAATGATAGCGGGAATGGGTGTAGGCAAAATAAAAATTTACTCACTCATATACTGGCCTTATGCTAGAAATCCTACATTTGTTTCCCCTTTTGATCCACACTTACCTCTTCTGCCTCCCTGAGCCCCTGGACTCTGACCCTCAGGACTTCACCCGGGATGCCTTGTCATTGGGCCTCTTGTTGTGGCCCTGGCTGGAGAGTATAACAATGAGAAAAGTGAAGTCAGAGAACCTGCTTCTCTTATCACTTTGTTTTGGCTTCACTTCTTCTCAGAGGTCACAGTTACACCTGTACAACTTTCTGGATGGAATTTTCTCTTGGCCTTCTGTTCACATCTTCCTTTCTCCACCCCTTTTAGCTTAGGAAAGCCAGTGACTATTCATGCTCACTGTCCGGTGCTTTGGTTTCTCATCTTTGCCAAGACGAAGTTGATTAGCTAAAATTCCCTCAATTATCCAGCTTCAAGCAAATGTCTTCTTTTCCTATTAGCAATGTTGACTGATATTATTAGAACTGAAGAACAAAACTATTGATTGTCAGGGATGCAGCCATGACAAAAAGCCAAAGACAAAAAGCAACTGAAAATCATTTGTCTGAGGTGCATGTTTGCCTCTGCTCTATTGGCTTAATTATTTGTCTTTGCAATATGGAAGTGCTTCACAGACCTAATGATCAGAATTGTGGTAAAAGCAATGTTCAGAGAAAGTGAGAATTTCTCTCAGAGGACAATAGGGATACAATATAGAACGAAAGACAGTCAGTAAGTCAGGAATGTAACCTTTCTTTCTGTTCAGAGAATGGGGCAAGTATAGAGATTCCTCATTTAGTGACCTATGTTTTTGACTGTTCAAATGTTCAAATGAACATCATTCATTTGAATGTTCAAACTGTTCAGATGTTCAAATGAACATCTGCTTTGGCTTAAATCTGCATTTGAAATTACAATGAAAGAATGTGAGGGGCTGTGGGGCCTCATGGTGGCTTCTTCTACAGCACGTACTATAATTTTTGCTGGTTGTAAAGTACATACAGTGCTGCAGTTTCATGTTCTGCTATACATTACAGTACGCCATGTGAGACTTATGGAAATAAAAATGAAGTCATCCAGTTGGAGTTCTCTGTGACTGTTTCTTTGTTCTGAGCACCATAAAGCCCAAACCCTAAATAATTATCCACTTAGTAACCAATTCACTTAATAACTTGAGCACTGGAAGGAACTCAGTCATTAAGGAATGTCTGTGATCACAATCAATAAGCTTAAGAGGCAAAGCATTTGCTGGGTCAGGTGTATCATGCTTCAAAATACAGAACTAATTTCAAATGCATGGTATCCATGTGCTTAAAAATGCATAATGTGTACAAGTGCACACAGACACACACACACGCACGCACAAACACAATAATGAAGTCTGTCATTATGAAATCCTAACCGGAAATGTACACCCTCATATGAATCAAATATAAATATAAATATTTCAAATCATGGTGTGATTACCTGTCATTTCTAAAATAAATAATTAATAAGAAGCATCTTTATCTACCCACTGATATATCTATTTATAATGACAAATGTATAAGAGAAGCAATCAATATCAAGGTGTAGCAATCAACATCAGAAGTGAGAACCACTACCATGAAAACCAAACCAATAAATGTTCCGCTCTTTTTCCCTTTGAAGCTATTGTAGAAGCAAATATTTTAGCCCATGTGTGACAGAGTTATAATAACTCTTGCATAACCATAAGAAGATAGAAAGTATAAGCAGGCTCAGCACCATGTTTTTATTACACTTACACATACAGACTAGGAAAGCACCACATACTATGTCCTTTGCTGGCTCTACTTGCAAGACTTGGTACTGCACTTCTGACTATGCTTGCAAGAATGACCTCTGCTCATGGAGGCTCCAGGAATCTTACAGAGTCACACAGAGGGACATACTTCCATCAGCTAGGTACTAATCATATAGTGAAGGGAAACTGAAATCCTCTTCTTCAGGACCACACATTACAGTGTGCTTTGGCCAAAACAGTAAAGAAGAAAAGTCATTCCACCACATCTGGAACAAAGAAATATTTAAAGTGAAATTATAAAAATCTTTATTATAGCACAAAAAAGACCTCTTTGATCACATTGATTTGTGTCCAGTATCTGAAGGAAAGCTGCATACTTTCTTTATGATCAGTCCCTGCTTCCAGGCTGGTTTACACAACTAATCCTAGAAATGCAAAAGAGAAGGTAGATAAAGTGTACTGAGGAGGTGTCCCTCTGAGTTTTGATATGTTTTGTCTATTTTTTTCACGTGAAGAGTCTAGCAAATTAAGTATATGTTCAGGTTCAAAGATATGGTGATAGACATGAATTTGGATGCAATCTTTCTTACGACATAATTGCTATGAACTACAGTGTTTAATAGTTGCCTTAATAGTTCCCACAATGCATTTCAGAAAAGTGTGTGCTGAGCAGGGTATCAGGAAGTAACACATTGTCTTGGCACACTTACTGAAATTCCATTTAGTCTTTTATTGATGAGGTTCAAATGTTATTCTTTTCTTAATAGCTAAGAGTAGATCTATTTCTGTTATTGTGGTAGAATCTTAGATTCTGGGACTGATGAAGAAGATCAGAATGTGAGTACACCAATTAATAATGAAAAAGTAAAACTTTAACATGAATTATTCTACATTTTCTTTTGAAAAAGGAAAATAAAGCTCACCTCAATTCACTAATCATTGTTTGTGAGTGGAAATAGTACAATGACTGGGTATAGTTGATATATTTGTATTTTGTTAGACACTTATCAGACTAGTAGACATTTTCATTATGTATTTCACCTGTTGCCTTTTCTATATAATGATCCACAAAATAAAGCAATCAAGGATACATATATCATGTGGTTTCAAATAATTATATACCATGTCAGAGGAGAGCCAGCAAAGCCAGAGTAATGAACACAACTATTCCACCATTGTAAAGTGACATCAAGTTAGAACCCTTTAAAAACAAAATATTTTGCTGGTTCTCTTCTGAAGTGAGTCTAGGCTGGACAGATGTCTATTTGCCGTTAAAGATTTTCTGTCTTAAAACATACATGCCTTTGCCAAGTATTCTTTTGTGCTTCTCACCAATGGTCATTGATAAATTTACCAGAAAACAGTTAGATCTTTTAATCTGTGATCCCTTGTTTAGGAGCATGGCTCGCTGAAATTGTTCCATGAGCTCAAAATCATGCAATAAGGTTTTCTTAGCTGCTTTTATTCCATCTTTAACTTCTTAAATAGCATAATTAGGATTTACAACACATTATGAATTATGTAGGAAGATGAATATATGCAATGTAGCACTAAAGATAAAAATATTAAAAAAGAGTTGACTATGATAAAATATATTAGCAAATGATTATCTCAGATTCTAACGGTTTTATTTTTGAGGCAAAACTACTAAAAATTTATTCACTTAAGTTAAATTCCAAAACATTCCAAATTCTAAGTGAATTTAATTTTATTACCTGTAGTCCTCATACTATGAATTAGAACTTCAGATTTGTTGATCCTACATGGTTATTTTTGTTTCTTCTAGATTACATTTTCTCATTCCATTTACCTAGCACCACACATCTTTAGACTTCTAAAAAATATTCCTCATATGTAATATTATGAAATGTTTATTTCCTTTTTATTGTTTATTTCACATAGAATCATACCCCCCAGTTCCACGTAAACTGCATTAGCTCTTTTTAATATTAAATTATCAATACTACTACCCAGTATGTCATAATCTGTGAAAAAATAGTCTTCATACTTGGATTGGTATTTGAAATTATTGAAGATATAACCTCACTTTGTTTTTTACGATTTTTTAAAAATTTTAATTATGAGAGGTCATCTCATTAGCTGTATGGTTTTTGCAAGAAGGCAGAGATATGAGGTCTCTATCCACGCTCATGATACTCTTGCCTGAACATGGGCTCAGCCTCCGTGGTCCTGCTTTTATCATCACTGCTCATTCCATCTGGACTACTGTCTCTACTATAGCTGAGGCCAGCCAGACTTTTATTGATATCTTTAGATCCCAGAGTTCTCTGATGCATACTTCTAACAGCATCTGTAACCTGGATTAGTAAATCTATATTAATATTTTCTTAAAAATTTTATCATTTTTATCTGCATTTCCTAGCTTGATTTAAATCACCCAGGTAGAAATTAATTATGAGTTATTTTCTCCTATTTTACTTCTAGAGTAGGACACACATATAATCAACTAACATTACTTGATTAATAAGAAAACGGATATATTACTTGAAAGCTGATACATGTAGAAAAAGTATTGTTAATGAATTGTCCACCACTTATAAACTCAGTTCCATGTTCAGTGAAAATATTTGGCCACTCTGCCATTTCTCTTTCTCCTAATCACCTCTCCTTTAGATGATTGTATCCATCCCAGTTTTTCCAAAACATTCAGCATAAACTCTCCTATTCTCATTCCTTATATTGTGTTCCCATCTCCAAGTGGAAGCCAGCTGAGGACATCCTACAATATCTCACATGTATTCACTTGATCTTAGCCAAAAGGCCGACAAGTGATCTCTCACATGTATTCATACCCAGTTTTCCCCAAAGAAACTCTCTATAGCTGCAGATCTGGAAAGAGTCTAGCTTCCTCTCATTTGCAAAATCAGACAAGGCAGAGAAAAATGTGGCATTGGGAACATTCCAGAAGCTAACTGCAGAGATTCTGGAATCCAATCCCAAATTATGAAAAAAAAACATCTGGGACGTTATTTTCTAAAATATAGGTGCATAGAAGAAGCCAGCAATATCCTTCCCTTCCTGTGCTTGATGGACTATAATGAACTGCACTAGTGTGTGTTTGGGGGTGCCCTTCAACCCCAAACAGCAGAGTGTGTTTTCCTAATGTAGTGTAACCAAATTGTTAGTGAACAGTTTTATATTGTTTATGTTCTATTTTTCTCCTCTTATTTTCTTGATTACATATCTAAAAGCCTCAGCATGGGGATGTGCCTAAAGCTTATTTCCAAGGAATCTGTTCGTGATTTCTTAGTTGATAACCAATCCTACTGGGATATGAAATGGAAACACTAAAAGAAGTAGCTTTAATGGAAAATTTACAACACCACCAATTGTCTCCTGCATTTAAGAATTTAATGCTTACATCAGCTCTCTAAAATATTGTTATGGTTTATAAATGAAGATTCTGAGTCTCCAAAACTTAAAAGAAATTTCTGAAAAGTAACATTGACCTGACTCCATGACTCACTAACTCTTGACACTGCATTAAAAATGATACCTCTAAGACTGGAAAGATAAAACTTCCTTCTATTATTTATATATTGCCATTGTTACTAATCTTACACACATAGTCCTTGAGTTTTCCCACCGATGCAGATATCATGGATAATGTATATTCTGGAGGTCTATAGAGCATTGCAGGCCACAGTTTACAGTCTGAACTTGCTCATGGTTGCCCATGGAGAATATGTGGAATTATCCCCCACAGCTCAAAGAACACTGAAATATATTTGGGCTACCTAAAAAGCTTGTCAGTTTAAATACTTTGTAGGATATCTTGAGACTTGAAGCACGTTAGATAAGATCTAGTTCACAGTTTAAGAGTTATCACTTCTCTTCCACACAGTCAAAAACTTTCTAAATTGTCATAGGAACACTTACCTATTTAGGAAAGATCTCTGGGGAAGATGGCTTCGAAGCTTTCTCCGCTGCTAATTCAGAGTTTAACAACCTTCTCAGTCAGTTTTTTCTGAAGTTGAATCTGAATTGCTATGACAATAAAACTCATTTCTCTTTAGTATCTCTCTGGGACACAGCATAAACTTGAAAAGCATTATAAGAGATTATCTGGCAGATGAATTTCAAAAACAATAGTAATAGGCTTATAATTTAATAATAAAACCTAAAAAAATAAGTACTTGAGGCAACAGCTTGCAAAATAGTGCTAATTGGAGCTAGGGCCCCAGAAGGCATCCAGCACAGTGGGAAATGGGCAACATCAAGGGGTAGGGCAGGAAACCCTCACAGTCAGAGCTGGGTTGCATAGAGTCCATGCTCTGGAGTGGAGACAGAAGGTCATAGGTAGTGAATAAATTGCCTTCCCAGATCCTCTTGCTACTTACATACAGAAGCGTCATCCAGAGTGCTTCCCAGCAAGCTTAGGGTGCAGTAATTCATGATGATGATCCTCTTAGCAATCAAAATGAAGAAAGCGCTGGAAAAGAAATTAGTTCAAGAAGAAAATTGAAGTCACCTGTACATTTCTGTGACACTTTGCAGACTGGACACAATGGGGCCAAGGTAAACATGGTTGGCTCCCTGGGTAATATGAACTTGCCCTTCTTGCTTGCAAGTAGAGCCCAATCTCAGGGAGAGAGGAGGCATATGATTCAGAGGTGCTGGTTCACCCATTGGCTGTGAATTTGGGTTCATCTAATGCAAACATTCCTAGTCTATCATCCTTCATGGAGGAAGGATTAGGGAGAAGGCTGAGATTCAGTTTGAAAGTTAGTGAAAAATCCTGGACAAGTGTTAAAATGCAGTTCTAAAAAAAAAAATGCTTTCTTCTGTCTTCTTGCCCCAGACTTACATTTATGAGGTTGTGATTATCAGAAATCCCCAGGCATTTATGGCTCTGTGAACACAAGTTTGAAAGTTAAGCTTATAAGTTGAGTAGGCAGGCTAAAAATAGCCCATGCACTTTCTAGGTTTATGAATTAATGACCCTGGCATCAACTGGGCTCCTGGCTGGAGAAAAGATCTACACTAAACACCAGTCATCCAATATGTGACTGCAAGAAACAGAGAGAGTCATGTATGTGCTTATATTTCATGCTTACCTCTGCTATGGTTCATACATGTAGCCCCAAGGCTACCCGTTGAAGGCTGTCAGTACCATGTGGTGCTACCAGGCTGGTAAAACGTTCAGGTGGGGTGTAGCAGGAGGAAGCAAAGTTACTGGGTTGCCCTGGCAAGATTATGCTGGGTCCTGGCTCCTTGTTCTCGTTGTTTCACAGGCACCACAAAAGGAGCCGACTTCCCCCTCTGTGTGTGCCCTAGTGTGATGGCTTTTCTTGGTCCCCTTTGGGACCAAGAAACCAGACAGAAACTTCTGAAAGCACGAGGCAAAAGGCTCTCTGTTTTCCCATTGGTTGATCTCTTCAGGTATTTTTTTTTTCAAAATGGTATAAAGCACACTAACACACTCTACTCTTTCTTCCTTCCCTTCCTTCTCTCCTTCCACCTCCTCCCTCTCTTCCTTTTTTCTTTTTTATCTTATCTCAGTATAATGAATGATAGAGCAAGGGATGGGAACATCCTGCAGCAGATTATCCAATTTAAAATAAGTTTTTTAACCATGGAGGCGAGAACATAAGATGACGTTAACATGCCAAACAACAGCAACAACATAAAAAAGTAACCAATAGTCAGCATCAGTAGACAGCTGAAAAAGAGCACCATTTAGATGAAATTAATATTGGTTCACCCAAAGGGGCATACAAAATTTAAGAACACAGAAATGTATGCTCGATGAGATGGAAACACGGTTCCCTTGTGGGTCACTTTGGGAGAAGAAAGGCAGGGTAAGAGAGAGAAAGAACTAAGCCAGGACCTCAGAGCAGAGTTTGTTTAGTTCATCCTCACAGTAGCAATAGTTTAAAATGAAACAGTGGGTAAATACTTTGAGAAGGAGAGAAGAAATCTTCATCATAAGAAATGCATTTTTAAGTGAAAATATATAGCAGTGCATCACATTTGAAATAGTTTTCTGAAAATATAAAATATTATATATACCTTTTTCATATAAGAAAAATAAGGTTTTATGATATTCTTTCTCCAAATTCACCTGCCTAATTAACAGGATAACTAATTCTAACTCATAGTATCATGTATACGGAAAGTTATAAAATCTTAGCATCTTATATTTTATTCCTCTTCTCTGTTTGTGATTGGTTTGTCGCAAACTATTGTGTATATTTTTCCATGTACAGAAAGCTAGAGATTGGCTTGCTGCTTGTATGTAGGTATATTTAATTGTAAAAAAATAGGGTCAGTGAAGGTTAATCTCAGCCAGGTGTTTCCCACTTTAATCCTCCAGCTCGGGGAACCAAGACCTGGGAGAAAGGCCCTTTGTCTTCATAGTTAGCTCAGTTACATGTGATCCTTAAATTAAAGTCCTCTGTAGGTTTATAATACTGCAAGTCTATTTCATTAATAATCTCACGATCTGGAAAATAGTTCATTTGTATGGAAATAGTCAAATTGCCTTGATGTGTTCCTTGCTCAAAATGAATTCACAGATTTCTGATTAAAAGCCAATTCTGTCTTTGAAAAGGTCAAAAAGGATGACTTCAAATGAAATTCTTTCAGGGCTCTTATTCAGGTCACTGATGAAATGCCCCATCAAAATACGATCTGGTTTTCTGGTGTTTCTATGGTTATACATGAAGTCATTCCTCTTCTACTCAACATATTTCAAGGTGGAAACATTTTCAGCACTTCTACATATTTTTGAATGTTTTGTCTGTTATATATATGTGTGTTAAATAGAAATATGTCAAGTAACAGATAATTATATACTAAATTGTAATATCAAAATGTATTAGTGCTACAGAGCTTAAGAAATATATAAATTTTGTCTTAAGTAACCTCATATTTCCTTGGAGCAATGTATAAATTAGAACTTTCTAATGAGTTTTAGTGTATTATTGATTGAAGCTAGACAGAAGATATTTTATAATTCTCTATTTCTTCTCAATATATGTAGATTCTTGTACACAAAAATAATGGTATACAGTGCTGGGTGTGGTGGCTCATACCTGTAATCCCAGCACTCGGGAGGCAGAGGCAGGAGGATTGCTGAGTTTGAGGCTTGCCTGGGCTACATAGTGAGCTCAGAGCTAGCCTGAACTACAAAGCGAGACCCTGTCTCAAAAAAAAAAAAAATAATGGTATACAAAAGGAGGATACATGCCTATCTCTTGATATGTGTATATAAAAATTCATGGAAGCACAATGTTGATAACAAATAAGAACTGGAGATAACATAAATACCCAATATGAATAGAGCAGAAGGGTGAAGCCCTGGATGTCCATGAACAATGTGAATGAGCTCTGGGAAAGTACACTGGTCAGGTCGCCTGCAATAATATGAAAGCCCGTTGATGGGAAACAGTTTCCTGCAAAATAAAATAAATAAAAATACATAGAGCTTAATTTATATAAAGTTTAGTAACAAGTGCACTTAACATATAGTGTTAGAAATTAGAAAGGGTTTTGGGACACTTTTGGAAAAAATGTACTAGCATAAATTTGGAGAGAAGGGCTGGGGTATCAGAGATGTGTCCTTTCTTGGTCCTCGAGCTGCACATATGTGGGGAAGGAAGGAGTTTTAATGTTACTCCATCAATCAATACTTAGTAAAAATAATTCAGTTAGACTTCCTTACTTTGGAAGGGAAGATTCCATAGATCTAGGGCTAACTGGATTCTGCACTTAGTTCTGCATACCAGCAGTCCTGAGTGTAAGGTATACTCCCAAGAACAGCTTCTTAGTCATCAAGTATATCAGGGTTTCAGGTCCTAGATAAGTAGCAATACATTTGAAACCAACTTTTTTGTGGATTACTTTGAAATTTCACTCCCATAATATTATCATGGGAAAGAAAGTTACATTCAACACTACCTCTATTGGGATATGACTCTGGATTTATTATGAACAATAAGGTCTCTTTCAGCTAAAATGGATTTCTAATCTCTAATTAGACTTCAACAGTGATAATGATTTAAATAAGATTATTTATATGTAGTTAATGTAGCATAGTGAGCTGTTTTTAAAAATTTTACAGGAGGAAAAATAACACATTTTTATGACATTTATGAAATGCTGAATTTTATGTGTGTCATTTTTTATTTGTTTGTCACCATGGTGTGCACCTAGATCTTTGAACCAAGCAAGGTTTGATAATTCCCTTTTCAGAACTGTAATTTGAAGGAAAATGGTTTTATTTAGAAAACTATTTCCAATTATTCCTTTCATTTTCCCACTGATGTCCTTAAGTGTATTTTAATGATTTTGATTTCTAGATAATGATATTCCTTCTCACTGATCAGAAAGCTTCAAATTCAATCCAGTCTTTCTTAGGCATTTACCATTTCACATTGCATTTCTTTAATACAGAAAAGAGATGTTTTGGTTATTGCTTTTTTTGTTTGTTTGTTTGTTTGAGACAGGCTCTTGCTTTGTAGTTCAGGGTGGCTTTGAGCTCACTATGTAGCCCAGGCAAGCCTCGAACTCAGCAATCCTCCTGCCTCTGCCTCCCGAGTGCTGGGATTGCAGGAGTGAGCCACCACACCCAGCACTGTGGTATGTGGTATTGATTGCTGGTGGGCGTGAGTCACCACGCCCAGCATTGTACATAGTTACCAGGGATTGAACTCAGGACCTTGCACTTGCGAGGCAGGTGCCAGAACCACTGAGCTAACCCTCCGACCCCTGGTTATTGTTTTTTTTTAAGTAATAAAGTTTTAGTTTTCTTCTGTGGTTCACATGTTGGCTGTTATTGTTGTGGTTGTTGTTTGTTTCATTTTGTTTTGCAGAGCCTGGGGCAGCACCCATCACCTTACACATGATAGGCAAGTGCTCTTTCAAGCTACCCCTCCTGGTCCAGGAATTAACTTTTGATTGTCTAAGGGCTAAGATGGGCTACGTATGAAGATGTGTTAATTAAATAGAACACACTATAAAATTCATGCAAAATGAGAACTGGGGAAGTGAATAGCTATAATATTATGAAGTTTGGTATAAAATACAAGTGAAAATTTCTGAGAAAATCAAGATTTTTATTGAAGAACCCCATCTAATCATTATACAACAAACTCTCCAGTTAGAAGTGGCCTGGCATAAAACCAACTTGATTTACAACTAGAAGTTTAGTTTTAACTTACTAATGATATTTTGAGTTATGACCTGAAGGATGGCTGTTTCTGCTTCCAGATGATCTCAGGTACAGATTTAACCCTTAAATCGTTCTGGAAGGAAAATATTTTTTCTCTGTGTGGTTAATTGAGAAATCCTAGCCCAGTGTCTCCAAGGACACTGAGATCTACCTGTGTACAGGAAAGACTTTGAAGGCTGTGTGGAGGAGCCTGAACCTTCAGGTGAGCAACTCGATTGACAGTCAGCTCTGGAGAACAAATTGAGTTCAGAAATCCAGGATATACTGTACTCATCTTTTCTATCCACATTCCATTCCTATCCTAAACTGTAGAAGTTGTTTTTACTAAGGTGTTATAGTTAATTTTGTGTCACGATGTCTGGTGAAGAATCAGTGAGAAGGCTGGAAAATGTCATTTCTGAATGTGTCTGAGAAAACACTTCTAGAAAATATTAGTTTTTTTTTTAATAAATGAACTAATCTAAGAAGATCTGTGATCAGACATTATCTAATCCATTGAAGGACTTCATGGCTATTATAACCATCTGGCTCAGTTCCCATAAGTCTCCTTTTTGTCTGCCTATCCCTCTATCTATCACGTTGTTCTTTTTCTTTGATTAACCCTGACTAATGCAATCGATATGCATTGGTTACATGAATTGAGCTGATAACTCTTTTCTGAACATCTCTGCTGTTTGGCTAGTGACCAACCATCCTTCCTTTATAAAGCATTCATACTTCTGACACCAGTGTAGATTCTCCTAGGTTCTGTCTTACCACTCTGAGAAATTCTCCTAATTTTTCCTTGCTAGTTATATCTGTGCACCACTATACCCGAGAATAACCAGTGCTAGATTCCCATCTCTATGACAATCTACTTAGGGAAAATAACTTAATAATAATAATAATAATAATAATAATAATAGCAATAATAATAAAATTTCTTTTTAGTCTCTGAGGCCCCAGCCTGTTGGGTAGAGCCACCCACACAAAGACAAGTCTCTAGAAGTGGCCTCACAAACACACTCAGAAGTGTCTTTCATTAATTTTCAAATTTTTCTCATTTACTCAAGTTGACCATCAAGATTTGTTGTCACGGTTCCTCTATTAGTTTGTCTTCAAGTGTTGGTGAAACATTAATCTTTGCCTTTCTCAATAATACAACCTATCTGTACACCGTTGTCCTACAATTCTCCAAATGTCTTGAACATTTATCCCTTGCTCCATTGATCTCATGACTTAACTTGGGAAATCTTCTCAAATACATGAACATGTCAATAGTGTGTCCCTATCTACTTTATGGAGAAGCAACAAAACTCGTTATTGATAAAAGTTACATATAAAAACAATATTAGTCATGGAGAGCTGCAATGACATTTTTGGGGTCACAGTTTACTCTTTCAAGTGTGTGAAAGTACACCTGAGATATGACAAACAATGGTCATAAGACCAAAGTATTCAGAAAGTGAAATTTTTAAAAAATGCAATGTTTCTTGCATGTTTGTTTGTTTATTCTGCTATTTTTCTATGAAGACAATATTAAGTGAAAACAGAATTTTAGAAATGAAATAAGATGTAATGAGAAATGTAAAGTCTTTTTTTTTTTTTTTTTTTTTTTTTTTTTTTTTTAAAGACAGGGTCTTGCTTTGTAGTTCAGGCTGGCCCTGAGCTTAGGAAAGCCTTGAACTCTGCAGTCCTCCTGCCTCTGCCTCCTGAGTGCTGGGATGACAGGTATGAGCCACCAGGCTCACCATGTTAACTCTTTTTAACTATGTGGATAACAAGGTAACGTGTGATAGATGAAGTGAGACAACTGGACAGTGTATTGCACACAACTCCATCATTTCCTGTCCCTCCCTCTGCACTATAGTACACCTCAGTCTCAGCCTTATCTCAGCAGTCTTTTGCTGCTTTGAAAATAGACACTGGTCAAGAAATGATTTCCATCATTTGGGTATTACTCTATAATAACTGAATAGAGAAACAAAATTGTGAAGTTTTTCAGAAGATATACAACATATGCACATCCTTTTGGACTACCATACAATGACCCTCATTAGAAGTCTATAAGATATATTACAAAATAAAATGAACTCTAAATGAGGTCCAAAATGTATGTTAACTATTTTGAAATAGAAAAAAAAATGCTGAAAGGGAAATGGTACCTGGATGAGGGCAGGGGACAGCAAAAAGGGAAAGAAGAAATTTTATGGTGCAAAGACAAAAATTCAAACAAAGCTATGCATACAGAGGGGTGGGGAGCTGAATAGAAGACAGAGGAGGGCCAGAGGGTTTGCTCAGTGGTTCCTGCGTCTGCCTCACAAATGCAAGGTCCTGAGTTCGATCCCGGGTAAACACATACAATGCTGGG
>PVIC010033781.1:0-19968 GCA_004025085.1 Thryonomys swinderianus | reverse complement strand
ATTTGCCTGAGATCAGAGGTTGAGCTGACCTCTAAAACTTGCCAAATGCAAAATATGATTTTCTATTCTCTATATTTCATGAACTCTCCACATTACTCTGAGTTGTAGCCTTGTCTTTCCACTTCTAAAATGAGAATCTGGTTTCAGAGGAATAAATGATTATATTATTTGAATCTTAGAAAGTAAGAAGAGAAAGTCTTTCAGAAGTCTGTAAAAAATAGTCCCATCCTTTCTTTATCAGTTACTGTGAGAGCAAAACAAGGTTCAGATAAATTATAACTTGCAATTATTGGGGTCCATGTCAACTTCCATGGCTGAGACATTCATATTACAGGCCTAGCAGACCTTCATCGAAATAGAAAAAGTAAGCTCCTAAAGGAACAAAGGTTTTAGTTTGAGACTAATCATGATGTGATGAACAGAAAAATACAATAGAACAGACGTCCATGCTGTATAGCTTTTCTCCATTGCCCTTGAGATACAACCATCTAGATTCTGCTTCTTCAAGCAAAATCTTTACTCTCAGAAACAGTTGTCTTTCCTTTTCTTAACTGTAAAACAAATATATCTTCAGGGCTGCAGAAACTGTGTTTCAATGGAAAACCATGTTTAGAGGAGCGATTGACTGGGGTCATTCATGCTCCAAAATATTTTTCCTATCATCCTGAGATTCTACATCTGTTACTCCATTGTACAAGCCATGGGTAGCACATTAAAAGTCTCACAGAAATGGGATTTTGTAACTGAAAGAGACCCATGAGATTCTCTACTTCCCAATCCATTGAAGACATTTGCTCTTTTAAGTGATCAGTCAGTGCTTGTATTTGATGTTCAATAAGGGAGAGCCAACAGTGTTCTTACTCACATCTGATGTTCCTCTTGTCCACTCAGTGGAGCACAGTCTGATGTGAGGCAACAAAAAAATTCTTTTTTTTTTTTTTTTTTTTTTTTTTTTGAGCCAGGGTCTCACTTTGTAGTTCAGGCTGGCCTGAGCTCACTATGTAGCCCAGGCAAACCGCCGCGAACTCAGCGATCCTCTGGTCTCTGCCTCCCGAGTGCTGGGATTACAGGCATGAGCCACCACGCCCAGCACTGTGGTATGTGGTACTGATTGCTGGTGGGTGTGAGTCAACACGCCCAGCATTGTATGTGGTTACCGGGGATCAAACTCAGGACCTTTCGCTTGTGAGGCAGGCGCCGGAACCACTGAGCTCAATCTCCAGCCCTGCTACAATAAATATTGACGTTTAGGTATCACTGAACTTCGTATACTGACTTATTTTCCTTTAGATTGGTACTGGATCATGTATATTACTGCTCTTAGTATGTTAAGGAACTTCCATACTCTTTTCTGTAAAGGCTGTACTAATTTATATTCCTAGTGACAGCATACGGGGCTCCCATTTCTGCTCCACATGCTCCCCAGCATTTGTTACCATCTTGGATCACAGACAGTCTAAATGGAATAAAATGAGGTCTCGCTGTGCTGTAGATTTCCACTTCTCTACTATTTAAAGATGTTGAGCAGATTATTTCACATAACTGGTTGTCATTCTTAATCTTTTTTGATAAATGGTTATTCAAATTATTAGCTGTTTTCTAGTGCATTATTTGTTTCTGTTGTTGAGTCTTTTGATATTCTGGATATTAATCCCATATTAGGTGAATCACTTATAAATATTGTTCCCATTATGGATGTTTTCTCTGCTCAGTTGACTGCTTCCTACCTTGTACAGAAGTTTCTTATTTTGATACAATTATCTATTTCTGCTTTTGATGTCTTCACTTTTTAAAAATTTTGCTTCAACCAATGCTTTGCATTTTCTTTAGGATTTACTCCAGCACTGTAGTTTCAAAACTTTAAGACTTTATTTAATACTTGATCCATTTTAACTTGGCTTTTGTACTTGACACAAGATATTCAATTTTGTTCTTCTGTATCTGGATATACAATTTTCTGGGGATTATTCATTGAAGACTGCTTTTCTCTTTCTCCATTGTGGGCTTTTTCATGTGTTGTTGAAAAAAAGTTGGATTTAGATGCATAAATATATTTCTTGTGCTACATTGATCTTTGTGTTGTTTTTATACTTTCTATTTTGGTTATCATTTCTTTATGTATGTTTGGGCTTCAGGCACTGCAGTGTTTTCCATTTTGTTCAATTTGCTCAATATTTATTTGACTAGTTAATCTTTGGTGTTTTAGTATTAAATTTTATTATTGATTTTTTTTTTCTATCTGTGTCACAAAATTATTGGAACTTTGAATCAGTGCTTTGAAACTGTAAACTGCTTTGAGAAGTATGGACATTTGGAGTATATTTATTCTTTCAATCCACAAACAAGGATAATTTTCCTTTCCCTTTCCTATTTGGGTGGTCATTACTCTTAAATGAAAAACTTAAATTATAAATGAGTTATACAGAAAATTATTTATAATAATAAACAGGGAGATAGATCTTTTGCAAAAGAGAAGTGCAGCAAAAGATGGAGGGGAGGAGAGAAGAGACAGAGGAAGGGGTTGAAAAAGCAATTAAGCTGGGCGTGGTGGTTCACGCCTGTAATCCCAGCACTCGGGAGGCAGAGACAGGAGGATTGCTGAGTTCGAGGCTTGCCTGAGCTACATAGTGAGCTCAGGGCCAGCCTGAACTACAAAGCGAGACCCTGCCCCCCCCCCCCAAAAAAAAAAAACAAGATGTGTCATAAGGAAGCTTCTCCACTGTGGTGGGAATGTAGACTGGTACAATCATTATGGAGATCAGTGTGGAGATTCCTCAAAAAACTAGAATTAGAGGTTCCATTTGACCCTGCTATTCACCTGTTGGGGTTATATACAAATGAATTACAAGATTCATATAACAGCGGCATATATGTGCACCCATGTTTATAGCAGCTCAATTCTTGATAGCTAAATATTGGAAACAACCCAAATGCCCATCAACTGGAGGCTGGACAAAGAAGATGTGGTTTTTCTGTTAAATGGGAATTACTCTGACATAAAGAATGATGAGATTGAGTCATTTATACTCAAATAGACGTATCTTCAGGAAATACTCATAAGTGAAATAAATAGGTCACAGATGTGTAAATGTCATATCTTTTCCTCTAATATGAGAAACTGGAGTTGTAAATGTGTTCTAGAATGCATGATTAATATTGTGAAATAGTAAATGTAAAAGGAGATGGGGTTTACACGTAAATAATGTGGGGAAAGTAAATTTTGATGGTAAAAATGACAAAAAGCTTGTGTATTTAGGGGCAGGGGGTTGTAGGGTGGGTAAGGGAAAGGGAAAAATGAGAAATTATGTCATATACTGGTACAAATTCTCAATGTGGAGTGTAATTGTGATGTGTATATATAATGTACCAATGAATTAAATTTTAAAACATGTTATATACATACACCAGGGCCCCATGGTAAATGCAATAATCATGCATTGCAAATATACACTGATAGAAAAGTATTAAAAAAGAACTATTACTGAATGAGTATGAGAATGGGCACTTTGGTTGTATTTCAAACCTTAGGAAAAAAACACTTTTTTTCCTCCATTTACTGTGATGATACTTCTGGTTTTATTATGCATCATCCCAACTAAATTGGTATATGCCCCTTCTTTATCTAACTGTTGAAGATTGTCTTGAAGGTTAAATAGTTTAGATCTTGGATATTCTCCAAAGTCTCCTGTGCTAAAAGACTTAATTGCCAACCTGTTGTACAATTAAGAACAAATTACCCTTGTTGGTGGAATATTTAAGAAATAGAATGTAGCACAAAGAAAGTAAGGTTACTTGAGGAACCATTTAGAAGGAAATATTGAGACTTTAGCTTCTTCTCTTTTCCGTGGTTTCTTGGCCATCACGAGACAAGCAGGCTTCCTATTTCACAGCCTCCTACCAAAATATATTGTGCTATCACCAGTGTAAAAGACAGCATAAAGTGACCACAGACTGAAATCTCTGAAGTCATGAGCCATAATATAACTTTTCTCCTTTAAAAGTTGAACACTTCAGGTATTTTGTCATAATACTTGAAATTTGATTAACACAGAAGAAATCTTTAATTTAATCAAATATATGTTCTACTCATATTGAGACCAACACATATATTTTAACTTTCATTCTGTTGATGTGATATACTTTTAGGCTTGTACATATAGAGCCATCCTTTCATCCTTGGGGTGAATTTGCCTTGATCATGGTGTATGCTTATTCTGATATCCTGTCTGACTCATATCACTGTTTTGTTCAGAATGTTTGCATTTGCTTTTTATTAGGTTTTTTAGTTTATGTTTGTCTTGATGTGTTGTGAACTTGAGGTTCTGGTATCAAGATAAGACTAGCTTTATATAGAATGAATTTCGAAAAGTTGCTTCCCTTTCAATTCTTAAAATTGTTCAAAAAGAATTTGGTATAATTCTTCTTTTAAAGTTTAGTAAAATTCAGCAATGATGCTGTCCAGTCCTGGGATATGCCTTTGGTATAAAGTATCTTGTTACTGAATAAATATTTTTATTTGCTACAGATCTGTGACTATAAGGTTGAAATTTTGTAGGTTGTATTTGTTCAAAAATACTATTGATTTTGTTTTCCAATATGCTAGTTCATAGTTTGTAGCAATTTGTGATGAGCCTATATACTTATGTAGTATCATTTATAGTATCTTTCATCTCAGATTTTCTATTGTTGCTTTTTAAAATGATTATTTTTACCAGTTATATCTGTACAAAATTTTTTTATTCATATTTTTAATTTCTATTTGCTTTATTTCTGTTGACTTTATTATTTATTCCTTTATTTCTATTTTTGTGAGCTTTTTTCATCTTGCTTTGAACAAATAGATGTTTGTTAATAGTTTTCTGATACTATAAGACTCCCTCTTGAGCTGTTTTCAAGTATCCTATAAGGTTTTGTTTTATATCTTACCCATTACAATACATTTCTAAATTTCTCTTCAGTTTTTTATTGATCATTTTATGAGTAAGTTGTTTAACCAGTATGCATTTATGCAGCTTATAAAGTTCTTTTTGTTGATGACTTCTAGTTTTATTTTACATTGATCAGAAAAGATACATCCAATGATTGTGATTATTAAATAAACCACTGAGATTTTGCTTGTGTCTTGACTTACTGTCTATACCACAGAATGTTCTATGTGCTGCTGAGAAGAATGTGTTTTTTTTGCAACTATTTGATGAAATTCAGTTAATGTTGGTTAGGTTCATTTGGTGTATAGTATAGATTAACTCTTGGGCTTCTGAGCATTTTGTTTGAATGATCTATCCACAGAGAAAAGTGAAGACATGAACCTCCTAAATGTGACACTATTGGAGTTTGTCTTTCCCTTTTGATAGTTGATAGGTCCTGCTTTATATAAATAATGGCCTGAGTTATTAAGGATCATATATCTGTAATTGGCATTTTTACCTATATCCCTACACACCTCACAACTCCCTCTTTTCATTTTTTATTTATGTATTTTGTTGGATATAATTATAACTTCACTTCTCATGTTTTTCATAGAGTGTGTTTCTTTAATCAATATATTTTATCATCTTTTTTCTTTTAGTGTTTTCTGGTGACTTGACTTTAGTTCTTTTTTTTTCTTTTAAAATCCAACCAATTTATTAAAATATTTTAATTTGATTTTTAAAGTTTTCACATGCAAGGTTATGGGCACATACAGAATTTTCATTTTTGGAGTTATTTTCTGATTATTTTAGTTATTTTTTCTTTATATTCATCTTTGTAATGTAATTTTTTATAGGGATAAATTTTGATACTTTTTTATGTAGTATGTTTTACTAGTGAGCTGTATACTAATGCATGTTTTCATGATGGTATTTAATGTTTTTTTTTCACTTCCAAATAGAAGGCATGCTCAAGCATTTTTTTGTAAAGTTGTTCTGATGGTAATGAATTTTTTATGTCTTAGAATGGCGTTAGTTTTCCTTTCTTACTAAAGAATAAGTTTCCTCTATATTTTTAAATTTTATTTATTACTATATATATATATATATATATATATATATATATATATAGTGTATAATGTTCACAGTCTTTGTAGGAAGTTAGTACATGTAAACTATGCATTTTTAAAATTGGTCTTATTTGGACACTTTACATACATGTTATGATCACAATCAATTCACTCCTTTCCCTTCCCTTCCTCCCCACTCCACCAATCTCTTGATACTTTTTTCTTCTTTCTCTCTTCCTCTCCCTCCCTTCTTCCTTCCTCTTTTTTCCTTCTTGTTCTTTTGCTCCTTTTCTTCTTTCTTTCTTTCTTTCTTTCTTTCTTTCTTTCTTTCTTTCTTTCTTTCTTTCTTTCTTTCTTTCTTTCTTTCTTTCTCTTTCCTTTCTTTATATTTCTCCTCCCTTCCTTCCTTCCCTTCCATCCTTTCTTCTCTCTCTTTCTTTCTTTTGTTCTTTCTCTTTCTTTCTATCTTTCTTTCTTCCTTTCTCTTCCTTCCTTCCTTCCTTCCTTCCTTCCTTCCTTCCTTCCTTCCTTCCTTCCTTCCTTCCTTCCTTCCATCCTTCCTTCCTTTCCTTTTTTCTTTCTTTCCAGAATTCAGAGAACTTGCCATTCTATCTGAACCTGCAGGTCTTCTCTTTAGAATTTCATTATTTTTTAATGAAAATTTCCCTTATACATGATTTAATTGTTTTTCTCTTGATGGTTTTGGAATTATATTTTTGCATTAGATTTTGAAGAGATTACTATAGTATATTTCAATAAAATAATTTGGCTCAAATATACCTGGGGTCCCTTGTGTTGCCCAGAACCAGGTATCTTCAATATTTTCAAAAGTGATTTTCTATTTCTCTTCTCTTATTTTGTCCTTCTGGATTACCAATAAAGTGAATATTTATTTATTTAATGATCCTGTATCAGACTTGCAGGCTTGCTTCTCTTTCACCTCACCCTCTCTCTTCTCCACTGGATTCCTACAATAGTCCTCAATTCATTTTCATGAATTTCTTCTCAATCCAAACTGTTGTGGCTCTCAGTGGTGTTTTTGTTTTATTTACTGAATTTTTCACCTCTAAGAATTTTTCAATCTTATGATGTTTATTTTCTGAATTTCTCATTCATGTGTGTTTTTCTAATTATGCAAAATTGTGTTTGCCTTCTCTTTTATCTTGATTTCCTCAAAAAATCATTTTGACTTAAAAAAATTAAAACAAAGTTTATTTACATTTTTCAATTTTTATTTTTATTACTGCATGTTTGTAGCATATGTTACATTCTGTGTAAGAGATCAGTACCTGTACATATCTTTATTTTCATTCTCTTCCTCTTCTGTCCCTCTATATCTTGCTCCTACTTCCATTTTCAGAAGACCTGTTTCCTATTATCTCTCTCTCTCTCTCTTTTTTTTTTTGAGACAGGGTCTCGCTTTGTAGTTCAGGCTGGCCCTGAGCTCGCTATGTATCCCAGGCAAGCCTCAAACTCAGCAAACCTCCTGCCTCTGCCTCCTGAGTGCTGGGATTACAGTCATAAGCAACCACTCCCCATTGTGGTATGTGGTACTGAATGCTGTAGGGTCTGAGTCACCACGTCTGGTATTATTGCATGTGGTTCCCTGGGATCAATCCAGGGACTTTGTGCTTGCTAGGCAGGCACCAGAACCACTGGCTAAATCTCTAACCTGACTATCAGTTTTGTAGAACAGTTTTTATATTAAAAATGTCTTCATCCTAGAGATGTGTAAGAGTGTCTGCTGATTAGAGTATATTGGTTTTGTTCTAATTATAGACATTAATATACTCTAAGTATGTTCTTCAGCTGTAACCCAAACTAGCAATGCTTTGGTTACCTTGGTGGTCAAGGCTCCAGGGGTTGTTGAGATTTACCCACCAAGTGGAATATGTTCCTTTCAAGCAGCATATGCTTGCCAGAGCCTTTGAGCATCATGTGCATGACTCACTATGGGGGTCACTTATCATTTCTCATGAGTCATGTGGGGTGGGACCATTTCAGTGGATGGGGAGACTTAACACACTGCTTTGAGCACCAATAATATTTAGGGAGACATAATGAGTCTGATATTTCTTTAAACTTAGACTTAGTGATCATTTTCAAAATCAAGATTTTTGACACTGACTCATCCTTATTAAGTTGCCTGCCTCTTAATTGTGGCTCTTTTACCTATGAGATAATTTTTTTATCATCTCTAGACCTCAGTATTTGAGTTTAGAAAATGTAATAATATCTACCAGAAGGGTAAGAGTTAGATAAGATGACAAATGTTAGTTTCATGCCTCAGACAAAATCAGTGCAATTAGAATACAATAACAGGTAACTAGTCATCCAGTATATTTTAATTATAAAATAAATAAAAGCAAATAACTTTTATTCATTTTTCTCTTATATGTTTAAAGAAATTCAAACATGGAGAGATTGCAAAGAATACTGCAACGGACAATGTCATACTCTTAGGCTATATCTTCTCACCAGTATTTTGACTTCATTTCTCAACATATGATGGGTGGATAGAGAGGTACATATATAGGTTGGTAGATGGATTGCTTCTTCTGAACTGTATGAATACAAGTTGTACACTTGAAACATCAAAGCTAAATACTTCATCTTGTATCTCTTATGAACTATTATTAAACTTGTTAAAGTGAGGACATAATTACTCTTATGAAATCAGTCACTTGTGAGATTAAATTTCAGCTAAAGCTCAGTGAAAAATAAATGCTTATCAGTCACCCTCCAGATAGAGAAAACACTGTGATTTTTTTACAAGCCATATGTATCTACTTTCTCACTCATTCAACCTTAATACTACAGTATATTAGGAAAGAACATGCACTATTGTACTATCAGTATTCAGAGTGAAGGCAAAGAAAATTAAGCCCAAAAGTATTAAGTGATTTGCTTGACATCAACCGTATGATTTAAAATCAGACTGGCTTCATAACTTTGATTTGTCAATTCCCCAATGAATAGAAAAAGACTTAAGGTTAGACAACTTGCTAAATGTTTAGAATCACTATTAAACTAATTGATTTAGTATCTTGTACAGTACTTCAGGGTCAGTACATTTTATCACCCATCATAATTGTCAGAAGTTAGCAATAGTAGATGTAAAATAAATCTAATTCATTTAATAAAAGTTTTATGTGACATAAGAACCTTCAGAAATGATGACACAAAGCCCAGAGAGGACTGTTGTTGTTTATGTTCCAGGAAGTGGATACTTGTGGAGAAATGCAATTGGGTGAGCAATGTGATTTAATGATGATACACCTAGGGTCAATAATCAAGGCCTATTATTTCAGATTCTTTTGGGTTCTTCGTGCAGCATTTCCTGTGATGGTTTTCAAGGATGAAAGAAGACAGTGATTTGGGGCGTGTCTGGTTTGGAGACAAAGAAATTCTTGATTCTATAACTCATACTGGGTAAAGGAAATTCTGGGATCTATAGTTTTCTTCAAAGGAGAAGTAAGGACAGGAAAAGCAAGGCAAAAGGTGAAAGAACTTGCTTCTGAGGCTTTCTGATCTTTAATTCCAAACCCTTAGTACCTCAAGGTGCCAAACATGGTGGGAGGATTGGGGTTTTTGTTTATTTGTAGTACCAGGGATTGAACTCAGGCCTTTGTGCTAACAAGGTAGGCAAGGTACCACTTGAGCTAAATCCTCATCTCTGTGTATTAATTTTTCAACCCAAACTTTAGGAGTCATTTCACTAGGCTTTCACAACCAGAAACTCAGAAGTGGAGTTTTCTCCCAAGGTAATAAAGTGGTAGAACTGAGAACTGAAACTTATCCTTGGATTCTAAAACTGTGGTAGTTCTGTTACTAAATTAAGACCAACAAAGTAATTTCACTTCTCAGTGTTTCGCTTTCTGTTAGAGAAGGCAATAAAACAAATCAATTAAAAAAAAGCTTAGTGGATATGTTTTTTTCTCTCAGTCTTTGGTAAAATATGAGTGGACAACAACAGCATGTTCTGAAAAATAAATTGACATCATAAAAGGAAATCAATCTTGGAAACATATTAGGTGAAATGTACTGAGCTAATATCTATAAATTGATCACTTGAAACATTTAATTGCAAAGTATTTCCATCATCATATAGGTGATAAAAAAAAAAGACAACGTTGAAGGTCAATGTGGGAATTATGGAATCAATGTACATGTTATGGTTCCATTGTAAATGTGATTTTTTTTTTTTTGAGCCAGGGTCTCACTTTGTAGTTCAGGCTGGCCCTGAGCTCACTATGTAGCCCAGGCAAGCCTTGAATTCAGCAATCCTCCTGTCTCTGCCTCCCAAGTGCTCGGATTACAGGCGTGAGCTACCAAGCCCGGCATCTGTGGTATGAGGTACTGATTGCCAGTGGACGTACCATGCCCAGTATTGTTGTATATGGTTACCGGGGATTGAACCAGTGACCTTGTGCTTGGGAGGCAGGGGCTGGAATCACTGAGCCAAATCTCTGGCCCTGCAAATGTGATTTTGATATAAGTTTGAGTAAGGCAAATTCAAAAGAGAATAGTCACTGTTCAGAAGTTTTTCTCCAACTTTACACTTTTTTTTAAATCTCCCTTCTTAAAACTGTGTAAGTACTCATTCTGTGTTTAGCATTAAATTCTTAGATAATGGCTTAAGAGTAGTATTACCATATTGTTTATTTGAACACATTTGTGTTTGTATGAAATTTCCAGCTTATCACAATATCTGTTGAAATAGAAATATTAACTTGTAGGGTTGAAACATATATTTGGATGATAAGACATAGATGACAGAAAATTCTTTGACAATGAGTCATCACAAAATTCTAAACAACTATAAAGTACTAAACTGGACTACTTTATACAAATTTATAGGGGACAATAGCCCCAATCTACATTTTCTTTTTATTTTAAAAGGAATTTGTGTCAAGGTCAGATTAAGCAAACCTATTTCCTCATCAGTCTCCCCAATCTGTGGTTGCTTCCTCCTATAGCTGCATCCTCTCTTTCCTGTCTTTGCAGTTCTAATGAACCCATACACTCACTTTGCAAACCCTCGGCCAAATCTGATGTTCAACACGTTCTGATTTAACAGTCATTTAACTCTTCACAGTAATGTAATGATTTCAGCATTAGTAATGTTCCATTATGTTTGCATCAGTCTACAATAAATCACTGCTTCTTTTTTTTTTCTTTTTTTTTGAGACAGGATCTCATTTTGTAGTTCAGGCTGGCCCTCAGCTCACTATGTAGCCCAGGCAAGCCTCGAACTCAGCAATCCTCCTGCCTCTGCCTCCCAAGTGCTAGGATTACAGGTGTGAGCCACCACGCCCGGCAATCACTGCTTATTTTTATGCCTTTTAAAACATGAATCCAAAGTGTTACAAAAAAGGAAGACTCCCCATTATATATTTCTCTAGCATCATCAAATAAATCTTTGTATATAAATACTTAGAAATTCTAAAATTTCACAAAATGATGACTTACTCTCCTTCAAGCCACTCCATCCAAACTGCTGATTTGTCTTTGGACCACAAAGTAACTGGCTTATGTATAACTGAATTAATTTAGATTTAATTAAATTTATTTTTGTATAAGAAGATAAAATGAGCCAGGCATGGGAGCTCATGCCTGTAATCCTAGCACTCGGGAGGTAGAGGCAGGATGATTGCTAGTTTGAGGCTTGCCTAGGTTACAAAGTGAGCTTAGGGCCAGCCTGAACTACAAAGTGAGACCGTGTCTCAGGGGGAAAAAAAAAGACAAAATAAAATTTTATGGATTTATATACTAATGGATTTGAGAAAGAAAATATCTTCTTTCCTAATCCCTGATACCTGCACCTGTCTAGTCAACACCCTGGGATGTATGGATGTATTTGAAAAGGATCAAGCCTTCTTCTTCAACTGCAATTCCCTTCCACAATATGGCTAGGCATTTGAATTAATTTTCAAAAGGAGTATAACTGTAAATAGTAACAAAATCAAAAATAAATACTGGTTGAAATAAATTTCTAAAAGCAAAAATAATTACATTATAACCTCAGTTATTAGTCTTCCAACCCAGTATGCTTCATATTCTATATTTATTTAAACATTGGATACAGTTCTTATATCACCCATCCTCATAGTCACAGACTAGATTTATGACTTACTTTGACAGAAAGGCTTATTAGGAGCATATATTATGTAACTAAAGACCTAATCCAGGCCAATAATGAGGATTTAGTATTTAAATAGATGCTTTATTAATATTCCCACAAGTTTTCAAATAAACTTTGCTCAGCACTTCCATACATTTCAAATAGGAGACAAAAATGTCATTCACTTGCAGTAAACTGTTATATAGGTAATAGATGACTATAGGGATTTTTTAAAGTAAGAAAGGATTAATAATGAGGCATATAATCTATTATTTTTTCTTGCTCTCTGTATCATTTTCAGTCTAAACAGAAATGTGATATATTACAGGAAAATAACCCTCCTTGTGACATTTCTGATGCAATTTTCCAATTTCAACCCCAGGGTCATTCATTTTCTAAAAAGAATGAGACATACTTTAACATTTCACGAACTCCATGTTTTGGAAATGAATCCCACAGAAATTCATTAATCTACTGCATAAATTCTAAAGATCAGAAATTGTCCTATTGCAGTAATAAAAATATTCCAAGAAGCAATTTAAAATATGAGCATGTGGCTAATGGTTTGCAGTATACAAATCATTAAATAATAGTTCTAAATTTTACACTAATTGTCAAGAACACTGGTTATCTCTTGTGTATACATAGTTGACATTTATCTTTGTGGTGGAATTTTAAATTGGTTGTGTACATATCTTTTCAAAATTTCTGTACATAGGAGTCTTCAATAAAGCCTTGGTTTTCTTTATCCATCAAACATAGACATCACTGAATAAAACTGGTAATCTCATAGCCTTCCCAGACTGTTCAGGGAAAAATAAATTAGAATTAATGAGTTTTTAATTTTGTACTCAGGAGTGCCCCTATTTCTTGGTAAATATCTACAGAATCCCTGTGCTTCCTTGCCCAGGATGCTTTTTCTCCTGTCTTCACCAGGTTCATCACTGAAATTGGTCAGTAGCCCTGTTCAGCTCTGAATTCACTGTGGTCTGTGCCACTGGAGACCTTCTCCTGCCCTTGGCAGTGTCAAAATTGGGGAAATACTCATTACTCTGATGCTATTGCCTTCTTCACAGCCCTGAACTTAGCTTGAGTCTAAAGTTGGTATTCTTTGTTTCTATTGGCTCTCTTTTGTGACATTTCATCACAAGGACCTATGTAAGTCTTGAAATAATAAAATCATTTGATATTATATACATCTATATAAACCTCCTTTCTCTCATAAATGCAAGTACGATCCAAGTGAGTCAATCATGAATGTTCAGTAAAAATTTATAGACTAATCATCTCACATCTTGTGTCTGATATTCAGTATAGACCCTATTTGGTACATAATCTTGCAAGAATAAATTTCTCCTGGTTAAAGTGAGACTTGGGAAGCCTAGCCTAAATAACCTACCATTCTCCACCCCTTTAGGAGTGAACAAGACAATGCACAGAAGAAAAGCTATAAGCTGGTAGTTTCTAACATCTTTCACATGTATTACATGGATATATGTAGCAAAAATGAATTCCTACAGAGATGAAGATTAGGTCTGATAAACTCATGAAACTCTGGCTATATAAATACAAGGTACATGGCTGATTATTTTATTTAAATTTATTCTTAGTATTGGTTCTGACCCAAAACTTATAGAAAACTTTATAAAGTTTACTGTTTAAAATGAGCACATTTTTGTGAATATAATCATTTTATAAAATATAAACATTTGGTTAAACAATGTAAAATTGTCCTAAATTTCTTTAATTAATTGTGCTATTGTACTTACATCAAAGCCACTATGAAATTAGGTGCTGCTATTTCAAAAGTAGCATGTTGTAACCAATTCTCATTTCACAGTTGAACTAAAAACCAGAAATGAATAACTTATGGCCTGTGGCCAGGCACCCCCAGGAGAAATGAATAGTTCCACCATCTGGTACCCCAATGGGCCTTCATAACTAGCAATGGACTGTCAAATTTAACCAGCATAGAGAAAGGCAGTGCAACAAAATACAAGAGAACAGACTGAGGGCATGAGCATAGGAGGGGGAAAGGCAGAAAAATCACTTCCTTTAGATTCTCCAGCGGGAAGCAAACATTCATATAAAGTCAGGAGGAAAACAAGACCTGATCTAAAATTTTTAAACAAGCTTCTGCTACTTATAATGCATACAAAATACAGAACACATCAATTTCATAGGCCCTCATTTGTTTCTTTTAAAATATACAAACATAAAAGTACTTGTGCAGATATATTTGTAAGTCAATGCTTTTGTCGGGAGGAATATCACTCTCTGATGATGAACTAAAACCTTTTTCCCTGACAACTACTCAAGGAAACATTCTCTCTGGCCAAATTGTACTTTCTTTCTTTTGGTCATTGCATACCATTTTGCCTTCCTTGTTGTGCTTATGTCTCATTAAAAGGTGCTGCTGCTTAATGGAATAGAAAAACTGCATTTATAAATTATTCTAATCTAGAGAAGATGGGCGTTCAGCATCTCTCTTGTATAATTATTCAATTGAATGTGATATTGCAAAATCATTAGCCACATAAAACAATCAGGTGAACAAGCAATTTCATTATGAATCTAAAGAGATTTAAATTTGGCTCAGCACTAGCAAGCAGTATTGCTCCTGGGAAGAAGCTTCTGGGGACATTGCATGTTCTATGAATGATAAGTCCTGAAGTAAAAAGCATAATTTAATGTTTGGAAGCCATGCTGTATCATAGAGCCATTAATCAGGTGAGTGTTGCTGGATATGGAGAGTACACAATGTATTCATGAGAAGGAATATTCAGGTCTAGCCTGTCATTTTCAATTTGGCAAGTCAGCTTAGCTGTGATTATCAGCTTTCCACCTCACCACATGTCCAAAGGGCAGAATGAATATTCTCTGTCAAAGGAGTTGAAAAATCACACAGAAATGCAAAATTTAGATGAATTATTAGCTTGCTGGAGATTAGGTTACTTTATTCTTCCTTGAAAGCCCATGAACTGGTGAGCTATTTCTGAACAAGTTCAAAAGGAACTTAAACAAATAAACAAACAAACAAATAAATGTGTGTATGGTGTAAGACAATGTAGTTTTAACAAATAATAATATCCAACAAAGCTCACAAATTGAGAGCTTCTATACTTTTACACAGCTTACATTTTACAGAATAGATAGCTTTTTTTTTAAATGCCAGGTTTTACTGTTTTTTTCCCCCCATAACTTTCACTTTGGAATCTATGTTACACAGACCACCAAAGGTATAAACAAGAATACTGATGTTAGCCTGGAAAAAGAATAGATTTTTAAAGCTTTTCATGAATTCAATGAAATTTAAATAGAAGAACATGTGTATAAAATACAATTATTGGAATATCAAATATGAAAGACTTTGGTATGCTTATTTATCATAGAATTTTATATTTGAAAGTATCTTGGAAATCCTTTGTGTACCTTTCTGTAGGAAGAGCTTTTTAGTAATTGCGTATATTTTTGTTGTAAATATTTCTTTTCTTCTCTTTCTTCACATTAATGGCATATTTAGTCTTAAAAATACATGCATAAGTAAATCACAATTTTATAATTATTATTTTTGTTTTAAGAATTGCAAAAAAAAAAGTACTAAACTTGAGAGCCAGTAATATCACACACTAGGTTTTCACCCTGTGGATGAACACACAATTTCTTAAAATAATTTCTTGTTCATACCATTAACACAATTTAAATGTGTACCATTAAATACAAAGTCTTTTACAGCATATACAATCTATCTTATCGAACCCAAACTTTATTATCATTTAAACTCTTCTCCAAGGCTGGGGTTTTAGCTCAACTGGGACTGCCCCTACTTTGGAAGCCCAAGGGCCCAAGTTCAGTGCCCAGTAACACACACACACACACACACACACACACACACACACACACACACACACGAGTCTCTTCTCCAAGCTCCCAACTGTAGCAGACATGACTCCATTCTGATTTTATGATCTGAACTATTTTAAATACGTCACATAAGTAGAATCATTCAATATTTGTCTCTAATTTACTGACATTTCCTTAGCACATTTTCTTTAAGATTCAAATGTGTCACTGTATGTGTAATTAATTTTAATAAAAGTCTTAAAGTTAAACGTTTTAATAACATCAAAAGAATAAAATATTTAGAAATAACCTTAACTAAGAATGAGAGATTTGTCTATTGAAAATTACAAAACAGATGAAATTCTAAGACACAAGTGAAACCATTTTTCATTGATCAGAAGATGCCAAGTGGATTGATAGAGTTAATACTGCTCCCATGGATTTGAAGACAATACTGTAAAAATAACCTCACAATATAAAGTAATATCTAGGCCAAATAGTATCCCTGTCACAATCAAAAGAATGTTTTAAAAAAACCTAGAAGATTTTTAAAATTAATTTTAGAATCTCAAAAAACCTTAAAAGAGCCAAAACTTATCATAAGCAAAACTTACCAAGAGGTCTATTTCTGTATATTAAATTGTATTAAAATGTTACAGTTATATAAACAAAGAATAGCAATGACATAAATAACATGTAGACCAATGGGACAGACAAGGGAGCCAAGAAGTGCAATTTAGAATATAAACTTGCTATATATTTTACACAAAGTCTAGATGTCAGTTTAGTGGAATATAATATATGTGCCTGATATATGTTTTAAAATGATCACTTTCCTGGGCCAAAGGGTTAGCTCAGTGGTTCCAGAGCCTGCCTTGCAAGTGCAAGGTCCTGAGTTCGATCTGGTAACCACATACAATGCTGGGTGTGATGACTCATGCCCACCAGCAATCAATACCACAAAGCACAGTGTCAGGCATGGTGGCTCATGCCTGCAATCCCAGCACTCCGGAGGCAGAGGCAGGAGGATTGCTGAGTTTGAGGCTTGCCTGGGCTACATAGTGAGCTCAGGGCCAGCCTGAACTACAAAGCGGGACCCTGTCAAAAAAAAAAAATCACTTTCCTATTCCTTCATTTATCTGGTTGACATAAAATCTATTTTCTAATCATCAAAACTAGATCTCTGAATGTAGGCAGTTTGTTCCACCTTCTTTCATTCAACATTTGTATCTCTTCCCTACTAATGTTCTTCAGTGTCGAGATTTCAGATGCTTTTGACCGAAAAGAATTTATTACAAATCAATTTATATAAACATAATATAGCATGAATACACAATAATAAGAAAAACATCCTTTCTGATTTACAGTTGATTAGTGCTTCAACTTATATGCAAATATATATATGTATATAAATATATATATATATATATATATATATATATACACACACACACACATATGGAGATTGGGTTGGTTTATATTATATTATATTATATTATATTATATTATATTATATTATATTATATTAATTATATTATTATATATTAACCCTATTTTTCTGGTAAAGGAAAATCTGCCAATTTCTTTTCTTCTACTAAGTAATACATATTTTATGTCTTTTTCAAGTGAATAGACTATAAACAGTATTTGCTTTTAGATTTGTTGAAAGCAAAAGGTATTATTAATGCCTCCCTTGATGTGTGAAAGGTGTAAGAGCCTATCAAAATATAAGTAAGGTAATTTATAATACTGAAGACAAAAGGAGAAATATTCTGACATGATGTATAACAACATTAACATATAAACCAGTTTTTGATTTTTAGTGTTAGCTAAAATAAAATACATATCCTAAAAAAGATATACAAGGGGAAAACCTTAACAACAGTGAAAATGGCAGTCTCAGCAACACAGATAATGAAGGACCCAGTGAAATCATACTAACTTTTCAGTTGCAACCATGGAATTTTCACCAGTATTTTTAAAAAGTTTATTTTAATTTTCTGTTCAAAAACAGCATAGATGTGGATAGACATTTTATTATCAGTTAATACTTCATTATTAGTCTGTAGCATTTGAAACTCGAACCCATACATATTTCTCAGATCTATTCAAATAGGGGTATACACTTATTTAGTTGGCAGTTTCATATTTATTCCTATTATAGGCATACTAGCATGATATATCCTAGAAAAAGTATTGTATGGATCTGGGGCTTTTTCTTTTTTTTCAAGAAACTTCAATGTGGGTTTATAGATAGCATAGTCACTTCAAGGATTATATTAAAAAGTTAAATTTCCTTATGCAAATCTATACCAAAGAAAGTACACAGTGTCTTATGTAAGGTGACAGAAGAACAAAAACCCAAAAAATATTACATAGTAGAGACCATACAATATTATAAATGTGTCAAGATTGGAGAGGTCATCATTGGCTGAGATACTTCAGGGGGGCCTGGATAGAGCCAGCCCATAGAGAGGTAGGCTGTGTTTTCAGCCTAGGGAACTAATAACAACGTGGGAAGATCAAGAGTATAAGAAGTTAGGAAAAGTGTGTATTGATATGTGAGAAAATCATTGTGGTAGAAGAGACTGAGACCAAGGTAGATTATCTACCAGAAGTACAGAGCTGTTTAAATTGACGAACAGCACAAAAGAAGTTGTTTAGAACAACTTGGATACTGTCTCGGAAAATAGTTCTTCAGGATATTTAATTCACTGCCCCCCAGTTTTGTTGTATGTGGAACAAGGGATTTGAAACATAATGTATGACATATTTGTTGTCTGTCATTGTATAAAGTTGTAATTAAATTCTCAAGGAATTTTAGATTACACAGTAGTAACCATGGATAGGTGCCATGCCGATCTTCCTATGGATTTTGAGTCTTGTCAGTTAAAATTCAAAAGAATAGAAGAGAAATTCTTTCTATCTTAAAGATATATATAACCTTAAAAATCATTTTTAGGTACAAGATGAAAATGCATACTACAATATGAACATTCTTTTTCCATAATTATGTCTCTGAGGGAAAAATGTTCTAATAATGGTTCTAGTTAACAAATCAAATACAAAAGACAATAACTAACTTTTAATGGCATTTTAAATGATTGCTCACAATTTAATGAGTAATTATTTCACTTCCTGTAATGTAATTCATGAACTTAATTATAGACATATATATATATATAAAACATTACTGTGAATTTAAAAAATGAATAGGAGTACTAAGTTAATGATGGGAAATTGTACACTTTATAAGTACTGCTTCATACAGTCTGTAAGTTTTTATTGTTTTATCATTTTTGACATATTTTATTAAATGTCATTGCTATAAAAACTATAATCCATCTGATCTGTAATACAGGTGATAAAATCACTACTTGTTAATCTCAAGGGACTTATTGGAGGACAAGAAGTTAATCAGTGGTAAAGTAAGACCATTAATGTGCTTTGATGCCAAACAATTTTTGGAATTCTGGTCTTTTTAATAAGTAAAATGAATTCACCCAATCTTGGAACTAATTATCCAAAATGAAAAATTATGGAGATCCAAATGATAATTAGGTCAGTACCATAGGGCCTTATTATTGGATAGACTAAAAAGGCCCTTTTCTCACTGAAGAAGAGTTTACTAAAACATTGATGCAAAGTAAATCTGATTTAACTATTCAAGGTATTGATCTGAGAGAGGCTCAATCAACCTTGCAGTGCACAATCCCAAATGAACAAATGAGTGCTGCTTGAAAACTGTTGCTATGTATGGGACAATGTAATGTTGTGGAACTCTGTATAAAACAGAACTATACAACCAGGAAACCAATGCAGTCAACTTTCTTACTTGGTATGTAGAATAGATTCAAGAGCAGGTTTGTCTAAATATAAAGTTAGTTTTGTTCACTACATATCCATTCTGGTTCTACAGTGCAGAACCAGAATGACTAAAGACAATCAAGATTTTTTTAAATTGAATTCTTTATTGGTACAATTTATATACATCTCACAATCACGTATAACATTGAAGAAT
>PVIC010033780.1:0-19958 GCA_004025085.1 Thryonomys swinderianus | reverse complement strand
TGGGATTACAGGCATGAGCCACCCCACCCGGCACTGTGGTATGTGGTATTGATTGCTGGTGGGCGTGAATCTCCACACCCAGCATTGTATGTGGTTACCGGGGATTGAACTCAGTACCCTGGGCCTGTGGGGCAGATGCCGGAACCACTGAGCTAACCCTCCAGCCCCAAGTTTTATTTTATTTTTAATGGAAAATACGTTTAAAAAGAAAACAAACCATTGCACGTAACTATTTTCTACAGTGATTAGACATTATAGTCAATTTAATATTCAGTACACTGTAGAATCTGTCCTATTTTTTTTTTTTAAGACTGAATCTGTGATAAAGTAGATTATTTCTTTGGGGTCTTGGAAAATATGTCACTTATGGCTACACTGCATGTAGTCTGCTGTGGGCCTATAATCAGGTTCCAGAATGGGATCAGGTTAGAAGAATTCGTGTCCCTCTCTCTCTGTGGCCTAAATTAAAATACACACTATAGTGGACACTTTGGCATTCTCATTTTCAATTTTGCTGTTTCTTGCGCTCTCTGTCTCTGTCTCTGTCTCTCTGTCTCTGTCTCTCTCTCCTCTCTCTGTCTCTCTCTCTCCTCTCTCTGTCTCTCTCTCTCCTCTCTCTGTCTCTGACTCTCTCTCTGTCTGTCTGTCTCTCTCTTTTGGTCCCAACTGCTGTTCATATCACAATCGATTGCATCTTCTCTAAGAACTTATCACACTAGAGCTCGCGTTAATTATCTCTGGAGCTCGTTCCTCAAGCCTGGCTGCAAAAGCATTTGCTGCAGTACTGGTCACAGCAAAACGAGCAGCGCCCAAAGCAGCCCAGCCTGGCCCCGCGATCCTGCTTGTGTGTGGTGCTAACATTCTGCGTGAGCTTCACTGTGATCATTGTCATTTTAACCTCGAAGATCAGCCCATCGTCTGTCCTTCCACTGTTCTGTGGTTAAACAGATATCCTCTGCTTACAGGACCCTCTGCTAAATGAGAACATGAAGAGTCCTTTTTGATCTGAGCCGAATTTGATGAAACGCACTCACATCGTGGAAGATGTCGACCCATGACTGTATTAGGTGTAAATAGTTTGTCTACAAAGTGCCAAAGCGAAAAGTACAGAGCAGAGTGAGGATAAAAAATTATTTCCCTGCCCCATTATATCACATCTTTGATTCCTTTCCAGACATACCTCGATCAGTTGGGGGCCTCATAACATTGTAAGTGGCAACTAATTACAGCAGAATTAAGGAGTAATTCAACAAACAATGTTGCTTATAGAAGAGAGAATGGAGGAAAGAATGGTAGCTCCAGTAACTGTCTGGTTAATACATGTTTTTATTTTAGCTGGCATGTAGCACTTACTGTTTATTTTCATTGAAGATCAGCTCTTAATTTTCTCCAAGCTATATTTTTTTCTATATTGATAACTCACCATGGTAAGGATATAAAAATACCAAAGGAGGGGCTGGAGGGTTAGCTCGGTGGTTCCGGCACCTGCCTTGCAAGTGCAAGGTCCTGAGTTCGATCCCCGGTAACCACATACAATGCGGGCGTGGAGACTCACACCCACCAGCAATCAATACCACATACCACAGTGCCGGGTGTGGTGGCTCACGCCTGTCATCCCAGCACTTGGGAGGCAGAGGCAGGAGGATTGCTGAGTTCAAGGCTTGCCTGAGCTACATAGTGAGCTCAGAGCCAGCCTGAACTACAAAGCGAGACCCTGTCTCAAAAAAAAACAACAACAACAAAAATGAAGGTGGGGATTTAGGATTCATTCTGATAAAGTGAACTCCAAACACCATAAAAATTTTACAGACCATAAAAAGAAAAGAATCCACGTGGAAATCAAAATTAAATAGCATTCTGTTCCATACTCGTTCCGTGTAGTTGGGAAGGTTTGATGAGATTGTCTGGTGTCCACCAGTGTTCCTATTTCCCATTCATACCTCCACGTGGGCAGGTGGGGAGACCCCTAAGCTCCAGTTCTCCATGGCCGACCCATCTTGAAGTAGGCACGTGACAGTTACCCTATCTTGGGCTGTGGTGGTGAGAGCAGTTCGATCCATGGGTGTTAGGCTTTGGGCTCACAAGGGATAAGAATCACGTTGAATTCATCTTTGTACTGAATCCGCACTTGATTTTCCTGCTCTATAAATACTTTCTGGAAGAGGTGAAACAAATTCAGAGAGAAGAGGCAGGCGGTCGGAGAAGGCAGGAGAAGCAGGTCCGGGCGCGGGCTCGCCCTGCGCTGGCGCGTTCACTCCCTGATCGTGTTCCCTTTGCGCCTCCGCACATATGTGAGATTTCCCACTTTCTAAGTTCTCAGCAATTTTCGAAATGATATTTTCTGCTCTCTTAGAGACAGTGAAACCAACATCTGAGCTCCCTGAGGAAGGTAACAGTGTGAAGGTATCCAGCACCATCTCTGTAGAGTTTCTGTTTGGTGGGGGGATGGATTTCAATGATGTGTTTATTTGTTCTGAGTCGTGTTTATGGGAATAAATTTCCCAGCATGGATTAGACCGACTGAAAACTAATGTAAGCAGAGTGAAGAATTAACAGAGGTTTTAAAATCACTTTATATATTACTAGTGAGTAGTAAATTGAGAAGTCAATTTTTATCCATAAATCTGGAGACAGGATTATATTTTCAGACTTTTACCAGCGTGTAGTAAGACACACATCTATTGACATAGTCAGTAAAGATGTAGTTATATTAAGTAACTGTCAGTTACTCCAACCGTAATTTAGTCTTGATATCTAGTAATAGCCGACAAAAAGCACAAAATGCCATGGAAGTAACCTGTAGGAAATAACTTTAATTGACAAAGCAGAATGGAAAACTATAATTTATAGTGAATTTGTTTATATACATATTCATGCACATCCATAAATATAACATAAAGGATATTTTTATCAAAGGATGTAGAGAATGAGATATGAAATTTTTAAGTCTATGAAATTTTTATAGTCTATAAAAAGAGGTCAGTTTTCATAGTTTCCTAGATCAGCGAAACATTTTCCTTGGCAATTAATGGAGGAGGAAGAGGAAGGAAAATTGTCCCACAATTGCTAAGACTACTCTGTTGTCGATGGGATCTAAATGAAAGAGTGTGCTGTTAGTGGGTGTTAAATTTACACTTTGAACTGGAAAGAGCAATGCTCAGTGCCAAGTGAGAGTATGTGAGATAAATTCTTCAAATTAACACAAAGCTGGGCTGTATTACACAGGCCAGCTTCTCCCTGTCTTACAACATGCGTTGCTAATAACTGGCAGTTTTGAAAGCTATATTGGGTAGAAAGATGTGCCCCAATCCAATTGATAATATACATAGTTGAACCCATAGGAAATGGGGTGTCTAGTTTTTAAAGTCTCACTGATACTACATCAACATAGAATTATTGCCTGGAAAAACAGTTTAGTAGAGTACCAAAGAAAACATCTTGACTGAGAAAGATGATCTACTACAGTGTTATCTGAAGGAATGAAATATGAAACGAGGGACAGGAGAAGAGCAAGACGCTCATTAAAATATCAACAAATAGCAAAGTAGAGGAAACGTTTACCAAAACTCTCTTGATAGGTTTCTTATGTATGGTAACATTATCACCCACATCTGTAACTAAAAGTTTTCTAAAAAGCATAATTTTTAAAAGATAGGTTAGTTTTAATTATTTCACCAGATACTCCCAATATATCATACTTTGAAAATGTAATCAATGTACAAAGTTCTTAATGAGATATATATGTATGTTCAAGATGCTGAATCTGATACTTACAGTACATTTCAATTTAGAAGAGTTAATTTCAAATTCTTCACACTTGACTGTGGCCAATAGCTTCTTGGATGAGCAGGAGAGGGTAGTTTGCAACCTTCAGTGCACGTGACCCCGCCCTTTGGTGAGTGGCCCCGCCCCTTGGCTCACAGGCTCCACCCCTCAGCGCATGCTCCCGCCCCTGCCTAGTGCGCGCCCTGGCCGCGCCTGCCCACCTTGTCCTTGCCTGCCTTTGCCCTGCCCATTGGGTTCTGTCCCTGCACCTGGCCCAGCCCTGCCCCGTTCGCCCCACCTCTGCCTGTCTTGGAGGCTGGTCTTCCTACAATTGAGGTCAGACAGTCAATGCCATTTTTTACAGATAATAGGATGCTCCAGGAAAATTAGCTGCTTAGAGCAATCAGGAACCTGACCCATGGAAACCGAGCCCTGCCATCTTTGAAAATGGGAGGAAGTCTCCCGTCTGAAGAGAGGAGAGAGAGGAAGGAGTAATGTATCCTTGAAGAAAAAAGTGCCTAATGGCTAAAAATATTGAAGGACGACAGCCAGAGACGGATTCCGCTGAGCCGTCTTTGGATACAGTGTCTTCTGAAGCTCTCTATCAGGTCGAACACCTAATACTTTTCCAGGCTTCGGGTGGTTTTGTAGTAAGGGACGTCTATCCCGCACTCACTGGCAGTAGAGCGATTGTGCTTTGGGAAGTGCTGATCTCCCAGGGTTCGGTCCCTGAGGAGGACAGTCACATCCCCCTCAGGGGTGCAAGGTTCTTGCCTTCTCAAAACTCGCCTGGTTCACAAGATACATTGTACGGACAGCACGGAGGCAAGCCTAGAAAGGGGGGTATCAGGGAAGTTGCTTGCATAGGTGTAGGCCGGAGACGCTCTCCAAGGTCGGTACATATAAGAAATTTGGACCTCAAAATCCTAAGTCCATAGTAATAATATCATAAATGGGAAGAACTAAGGTAAATTATTTGTATATACCTGTAGCTATTTTTATCAGAAGATAATTTCTTTTCTCTTTTCATGGTTCTCCTCTCTGTAATTTCCTGTTCATTCGAATCCCCAAGTTGCATTAACCATTAATAAAATTGGTTAAAGGCCACATACTGAGCATGCTACTTGTCTCGTCTTTCTATTTAGAAATTTCTTAAAATCGTTAGATTTACTTGCTCCACACATGTGTACATATATTTTATTTTTTATTGGTATATTTTATTGGTGCATTCTACATACACATCACAATTATCCTCCACATTGAGAATTTGTACCAGTATATGACACAACTTAATTCTCATTTCCCCCTCCCCCACCCTACCCCCACCGCTATATACACAAGCATTGTTTCCTTTTTTTTAACATCAATTTTTTTCTTTCTTCATTATTTACCCCTAAGCCCCATTACCCTTTGAATATTTACTATTTCACAATATCAATCATGCATTCTAGAACACATTTATAACTTCAGTTTCTGATATCAGAGAAAATATATGATATTTGCACATGTGTGACCTATTTATTTCACTTATGAGTATATCCTGAAGGTACGTCCATTTGTGTATAAATGACTCAATCATCAGGGCTGGGGATTTAGCTCAAGTGGTATTCCATCCACCTTGGACACACACAGGCCTCAGTTCGATCTCTGGTACCACACACAGAAAAAGAAAACAAAATATTTAGTAAGAAAATAGCTCTGCAGTGAAGGAAAAAAATGGAAACAAAGCTTTTGCAAACAGAGTGGAGTAGAAGGAAGAGGAAGGGAATAAAAAAGAAAAGATTCAAGATCCAGTATGTGTGATAGCTTACCATTTTTTGCAAGAAATCTTAGCAAGATGACTATACTGTAGGCAAAATGACTGCACGAATCAGAATATATTTTAAATTTTATGATTGCTTTTTTACTTGCCTTTATTCTTAAAGCCATTAAACAAAATTTTAAAATCCTCATTGTTCATGCTAAGAAAAAGCAAATGTTGGTGCTTTTTTAAAATGATAATATATAGACAACAGTTTTTTTTATTTAATGTTTAAAAGTAATGCCTAAATCTTTGATATTTGCTTAACTCGGGAATTCACTGTTCAGAAGTAGGAGGAAGTTAACCAAATAAAAGTATATTCTAAAAGTCATTCACTTTTACAGCTTTCAGGGATATATAGATTCACTTTCACTTTCAGATTTTTTGTTGTTGTTGTTTTGTTTTGTTTTTGCGGTACTCAGGGATGGAACTCCAGTCGATTGTACTTCAGAAGGTAGGGCGCGGTACCACTGTGAGCAAACTCTCAGCCCTCGTTTTCAGACTTTCTGTACTCATCTGTGCCAAGCCCACAAAGGAGGTGGGAAGAGAGGAGCACAGGTGGGCGTCTCTCCAGGCCAGTTTGAGAGGGATCTTCACCAGTCCCACCCGTAGGCCACTGCCCAGAACGCTGACGCGTGGTCAGAAAGAGCAGCAGCCACTGGAAAATACACTCCACCTGTGCTCGTCCCTGAGGGGAAGCCGTGTGCGCTCAGCCAGCAATTTCCACAAAGCGAGCGGTCTCCGATGAGATCCCTGTGGTTTCTTTCCCTCTGATGACACCATGGTAATATTACAATCAATTTACCCCTTCTAATTAAGTGTTACTCTTCAATTAAGACATACACAAATCAAAGGTATTAAGAAATAAATTTCCATAAATAGACTGTTTTAGGTCAGCCACCTCAGGATATGCCTGAGCCATGTCTTCTAGACTAGAAGCTTTGCTGATGGGACAGCGTCCTATCCATGCCTTTTTACACGGAATATCCATAGCCATGCACTTCCGGAAGGACTGTCCAGCCAGCTTCAGTTAGGTTCATGTGTGCTTTTCACTGTAACTGACTATCGTGTTTTTTGTCTTACTGCATCTGGCTTCAGCTTTTCCCGGAGTTGTCCATCCCATGCCTGATGTTTTCTTTTCTTGAAAACGATCTGAACTTTAAATGTTAAAGTTTCCTTCTTATGCCATCTATTGGGATATAGCCAACTTGACATTTGCATAATTTTTTTCTTCCACTCTAAAAGTCCTTGAATCTTAAAGATGTGTGCAGAAGTGCCCATATGAATTTGGGGTAAGGCTGTGAAAGTTTTGGACATAGGATTTTCCAGTGAGTTGCTTCTCTATGCAGTACCTAAGTTCAAAGTTTAGTGTTTATTATTCATCTTTAAGAAGCAATTCTTCAAGTATTCAAATGCATGTTATCCGATCTATCAATCATGTTTGTTTCCTTGTTTCTTTGAGATAGGGTCTTGCTACAAAGTTCAAGTTGCTCTTGAACTCACTATGTAGCCCAGGCAGCCCTTGAATTTACACCCTTCCTCCTGCTTCAGCCTCCCAAGTGCTAGGACTAAAGCGTTTGTAACAAGGAAAGAACCATGGGTAATGCATGTCACGAGGTATGATTGCAGATGTACATATATTTCTTAGATAAGTAGACCCAGTGGATGAAGGAATTTTTTAGGGTAATAGGAAAATGTTCACTACAATGTTTCATTGGATACCATGCTTTAGATCTTAATTCTATGCTGGAATGGCACAGCAGGAAGTGTTGCATTGTAATGAATCTCAGTAAAGTGATACAAAAATATTTCACATGCCATTTCAATGTGGTTGGGCAGCAACATTTAAAATCACACCCAATGTCTCATGACGCTTCAAATTTCTATCTCAATAAGCAGTGCCGTTAATCTGCCACTCCTATTGCCTTCTGTGTATCTATAAAACTAAACATCTTTGGGACTTTGTACTGAGCACTTCTAAGCCGCTTTGATTGCTAATAATTCTCTTCAATATCTACTAGACAAGTGGGAGTATCCGCTCTTAAGTTTCAGCTGTGTTCGAATTACCTTTGTGCCAAGAACTCCACCTTCAATTGCTCTTAAAGTAGAAAATATATACCATCTCCCCACCCATAATTCAAAAGGAGTCTGAAGTTATATTTCTCAAGAAGAGAAAAATGACAAAGGAGCTGCGATCGGGTCTTTGCGGTCGTGTTCCAAGGAAACGTGATTGGAAAAGTTGTGCTGTTGTTATTTATTTATTTTGCCTTCATGCCCGGCAAGTGGAAGGATCTGAGGTGCAGGTTGTTTGGAGAATGTTCGCTGCAGTCCTTGCTCTCATAAATATGCTGTGTGGCATTTGGAGAACCTAGTTAGATTATAGAGCGAGTGACCTGTAATAGCTGGAGCCATGCTCCATCTTGAATGGCTGGGATCCAATTCTCCAAGGTTACTATGGTCCTCAAAATGTTAGCGCTTTGGGCGAGTTCAGGAGGTAAATGAGAGCATCACTTTAGACATTGCACGTGTGCATATCTTACTAATGAACATACTGTCACTGAGGTGCCTCAGAGAGCCGTCCAGGTGATGTGCTTGGCACTTCAGAAGTCACTTAGCGCCACTGTATCCTGTGGTCACACATTTAACTTGTGACCCGCAGACTCAAAGAATAGGAAGTGACACTGAGGAGGTATCGTTGCCAAGTCCTTCATTCTTAGGGTGAAATAAATGTAGCTGAAAATTATATTTCCGCCAAACAGTACATAAGCTGGTACATAATCATATTCAATTGATACTTGCTTGATGAATATATTCATCATGTTTATTATTAGTCATTCAAATCGGTAAACACTTGATTAATATACTCAGCACATACCTGTTGAACCAGGGGTCTGTGAAAATGTAGACACTACCTCTGACTTTTAAAAATTATATCTAGCTAAACAACATGTCTTTAGAACTCAGAATGTTGACTATAAAAACAAAGCATCTGTTCAAATACTATAAAGCTATATAAAATATGTTATCATAAAATTTTAAAAACAGTTTGGAGCGTACATAGATAGAGGGGGATTGATTGTACCTGCAAAAAGCCAGCGGGTCCTCTTCATAGAAGAGAAACCGATTATCACTGAGGCTCACACAGTGGGAAGGGGTCGTTGGTCAGAGAGCTTCCCAGGGTACTGCAGACAGGAGAAGGGACGTATTCACAGGAGAAAGAACACGTTCGCAGGCTCAGCAACTGTGGGAGACTATGGCTCATGCAGCCCCTGTGAGGAAGGCGCTTTAAAATTCTAAAGTATTAACTTTAGAGAGAAGAGAGACAAGTGGGAAATGAAAAGTAACCAAAGTTTATGATTCTCTTGTAGTCTGAAACAAGATTAATGAATTGGCTTTCTCGCAGCAAATTTTAAAAGCAGGCCTGGCGTGATCATATTTCTGTTTAGGAGAGAACTGTGGCGGGAAGTGAAAAATGAGATGAAAGAAGCTTCCGGAAGAAGAATCAGATCGGCACCATCTATTGTTAAATGGGTCCATTCTGTGGACGGTACGCGGGGCTCCTTCAGAGGATGCCCCGCTTTGCACTGGATGCCCTGGACACTTGCACACTCATGCATAAGGCCTGGGTTGCAACGTGAACGCGCTTCCTTAGAATCTTTTTTTCCTGAATTGAATTCATAGAATCGACACATTCTGACAACATCATGTCGTACTACAGATGCTCCCTGACTTAGGATCGTTCTATTAAACTATGTCCCAGCCTTAAGATGGCAGGAAAGCAATGCACATTCACAGAAACAGTTGGAATTTTCTAGGTCAGAGAGATGCAGTATCTGCTTACCGCACTGGGCAGGTGCAGTGAGTTGCACTTAAAATAATCATGCAAATACAGGGTTAAACACTGGATAATTCCAAAGCGATGCTCTCTACATTAGATATAATAAATCCAGCTCAATTTACAATATTTCTGACTCTCTGTAAGATACTCCGTTGCAAGATAAGGGGCATCAGGTATCTTTTTTTCTGGGTGTTCTTGCAAGTAAACATCACTGACAAGAAAGTGTAGGAAATTGGGAGGGCGGACTTGATCAATAGCCTGAGCTATGCCTGCGGGGAGAAGAACAACACAGCCATAGTGATTGTACTCAACAAACTAAGATTTTCAAAATCAGCAAGAGCGAGAGTTTACCTTTCATTGTGTATCGTAACGTTTGAAGGACACACACGATATGGGTTGACACTTTCCTGAGAAAAACACAGACTTTAAGGACATTCAAAATGTCCAAATGGGTCCGGAATGGGAAATATTCCTTGGTATCTACTAGAGGTAGCATTGTTTCAACAGCACAAATTAATGAAGACCAGGAGCTTGAAAGACAAGCTTGTGTTTTTCTGGCACAGTTGTAGTGAGCTCCTCATGGCTTTCTCTGTGCTAACAATTCTCTCGGGGGTAAATGTCTGGCCAATAATTTGATCTTTCTAATCTTTTTTCTGGAAACTCCCTCTGAGCTAAAGATACCCTCCGCCTAAAACGATTATAAAATGAGCTAGTATTTTGTGGTAGCACTGTTAGATAGAAACTAATGAGTACTTAAAAGCATTTTGGTCAGTGAATCATAAATTTCCCATTTACATTTTTATTATATTCAAAATAGTGAAAGTAGGTGTTTTGCTATATGAACCGTCAGATTAGCACTAATGTTGGCATATTTGGCTTAGCACTTACATTGTAATTACTTCAAGGTTTACTGATTTTCTCCCTGAACTTTACAGAGGGCATATGGGAATTTTAACTATATCTTCAGGGAAAATATATGGATATACATGAACAAATGTGTATTTTGGTGGTAGGGTTACAAACTTTAGCCTAATAAACTGATTATTCACAAATTCAAACCAGAAAAGATATAGTTAAAAAAGTATACTTGTTATAAACTAAGGTTAACACTCGAATATCCACAATACACAGAAAACACCATCGTATTTAGGTTGAGCTTTGTATTCTATTGCTCTGTTTCTTTTAGCCTTAGGGAACAGAATTTAGCCTAAGTCAAATGAGTCAGTTTCTTATTCCTGATTTTTTTAAAAAGGCAACAAAACATGTCTATACATGATAATCAAAGAATTAGTTTTCTAACCTTATGGTTGAACTGGTTTGTGCTAGAAATTAAGTGGCATTTAAGTAGATAGACACAGATGACTGCATAGGCTTAAATATATTAGAAAAATAAGATCACCAGTAGAGAGGGTGGCCCTTGGGAAGAGGTCCACAGAACTAAAAATTACTTTCTGTATAAGTTAATAAGATATAAACACCTACTGATTTACTGATAATTAGGTATTAGTAAGTATTCTACATGTCAAGAAGCTTTAAGCAACAGACCACTGTAACTTAGAAAGTTCAGGATCTATATTTTATCAGAATCATATCAGATGCACTATTAAAATTATTTCATGTTATAAAATAGATTATGTTTTGGCAAAAAATCAATTTCTCTGATTTTTGCACTTTTAATTAGCAATATAAACATTTTGAAGTTTGAAAATTGAAATAAAAAAAAGCTAGAAAAATCCCTCTAGGACATGGGAGAGCTCAGTAAACTAGTAAATATTTTTGAGAATCAGAATAAAACCACAATTGTATCTAGAAAAATAGACATTAAATTTGAAGCAATGAAAAACTATAGCCAGGAATTGAAAATGTTGATGCTAATTAGCCAGATGTCTTAGTTATATCAGGCATGGTAGTTTGTAAAATAAGACAATATGATACGAATGTGGTTACTTAAAATTAACATAAGCATTCTAAATATGTAGTGCTAAGGCAACATATATTCATGAGGATGTAAAACTGCAGAGACAAAAATTCTTCATGGAGTGAGTAACAAGGGGTAAAGAAAAAAATGTGATGTTAATAAAAAAGGGAAACAAAGCTTATGTATTTAGGGGGTGGGGCATTGTGGGGTCGGTAGGGGAACAGGAAAAAATGAGAATTAAATTGTGTCATACTGATACAAATTCTCAATAGTGAGTGTGATCATGATGTGTATATACAAAGTACCAATAAAGATAAAAATTAATAAAATAAAAAATTGAGCAGGGAATATTGCAACTTCCATTTTTAAGAAATAATTTTATTTCATAAGTAGAAACTGATTAATTATAAAACCAACATTTCAAAAACAGTTCAAAAAGAGCTTTTAACTCTGTGCAAGTTAAAAATACTAAAATAAATTGAAAATAAAAATATATTATTTCAGTTTTATTAAAATGAACTTATTTGGGAAGGAAATATTCCATATTAATTACACAATTTTTAATTGAATTGTTTATTGGTATGTTTTATATAAACAACATGATCACACTCAATATTGAGAATTTGTACCAGTATATGACACGACTTAATTCTCATTTTTACCCATTACCTTCCCCACCCTACAACTGCCACCCCATATACATACCCTTTCTTTCTTTTTTTAACATATTTTATCTTTTATTATTTACCCCTACGCTTTTCCCTTTGAATATTTTCCATCTCACAGTATCTATCATACATTCTAAAACTCATTTACATTTCATAATTTTCTTTCCCTTGACCCAGTTTTCAAAATGTTTTATAAAAAAATAATTTGCTTTTTGTGATTAAAGAAAAATTAAGATGAGGCTCTAATTTGGCCTAGAAATGAAGTAAGAAAAAAAGCTATGGCTGACTAACTTCATATATATTAACAAACATAAGATAATTAACTTAAATGTGTTCATTTTAGATCAATTAGTTTTATGTTCCTAAAAATATGTCATATCTTTTTATTTATTATCTAATTACTTACATTAGATTGATAATGTTCTGCCATAAATATCAGAGAAATTAATTAAACTAAGTAGAGAAAAAAAGATATGTATATATCTTTATGTATATATGGAGAGAGTAATAAAACATTGAAAATGCAGGACTAATTTGCAAAAACTAGAGTTTTGATATCACATTCAAAAATAGAGCCTTACTTTGCAATCTTCATTTTTTATAATTTTGTTCTTCACACTAACTTTCCCCTGGGAGATAAATACCTGCATCCATTTTTTTTTTTTTTTGAGACAGGGTCTCACTTTGTAGCTCAGGCTGGCCCTGAGCTCACTATGTAGCCCAGGGAAACCTCGAACTAAGCAATCCTCCTGCCTCTGCCTCCCAAGTGCTGGGATTACAGGCATAAGCCACCACACCGGGCACTGTGGTATGTGGTATTGATTGCTGGTGGGTGTGAGTCACCACGCCCAGCATTGTATGTGGTTACCGGGGATTGAACTCAGGACCTTGAGTTTGTGAGGCAGGTGCTGGAATTACTGAGCTAAATCTCCGCCCCAGCATCCATTTCTTACTTAGACACTAGAATGGAATTCATGTCTCAGGTACATTTCATTTTAAGTGAAAATATTTATATGAATGGAAAATATACAAAGTTTATGAAACACATATCATGATGGTCAATTGAAGCAATTTAGGTAAAATTTGAAAGAGTTGAAAAGCACATCTTCTCCAAATTATTATAAGAATTGCTATTTCTAGGATAAATTCTTTTGATTTTCCCTCCTCTTTGTAAAATGTAATGTAGTGCTAACAAACTCCAGCAGTGCTGTCCAGATAAATAGAAACCAAGCAATATCAAAATTTTTCCAAATGTCAACTCTTACCAAAATTGTAGTAATCTTGGGAAAATGTTAACAAAAATGTACTCAATAGCACTTTCAGAAAACCTTATTCCTTCTATTTAGGAGTTTCTTTTAATCTTTTGTTTTCATCAGATGAAGTTAACATGGAATTTCTGCAATGGTGACTGACAGAATCAGTTCTAGTGTCATGTCTGAGTTTAGCCCATGACTTCAAACTGGCTGAAACCACCTTGGAGTCTACGTAGCCTCAGATTTCAAGAAGTGACCAGATATCTCTCTACTTTCAATGAGGTCATGTTCCATATCCCCTTCATAAATTTACAATACAGTCATTCAGAAATGTTTTTCATACTCTTAATCTTCCAGACTTTTCCTTTGTGACTGTGCACCTGACTAGGAATTCTGACTCAAGTTCAAGGCAAACAAACATTGTAATGTATGTCTTTAGCCCAGGAAAAGATTAAAATTTAAATTCTAAGAACAGTTTCTGTTGTGTGCACATTGCTTTTGCACCACTGTAAAGCTAAAATTTTGTAATTCACACCATAATAAATTGGGACAGATCATAGTAGTTTTCCTTCTAATTAAAAGTCTTCTGTTTCAAGTCTACACAAACATCAATTATCAAGTTGATTGTATAGAGAATGCAAAATTTCAATAAGATTATAATAATACACTGGTGGTGAGAACACGTGAAAATGTGTTATTGTGTTATATATCTCAATCAACATTTTATTTCTGAAGACCCATAATTGTGTTCAATTCTGAAGTATCACAGGAGCAGAGAAGAATGTGAATGAATCATAATTAAAATGTTTTTGCCTGTACATAACCCACTATGACCTTGGAAACATTTGCATTCATGTTATCCATCTCCCCATAAATAAGCAAATGAGCTTTGTTTAATAGGAAAGTAAATAAAGCAAATAAATATATGTAAACTGTGCTTAAAAATATAAGGGACAAGAAAATTTCAAGTTACAATGGATTCATAATGTTACATTGGTTTAGTCAATGTTGCTGAGGAATAGTGATTGGAATTAATCCATTTGTGCCACTAGTTGTACAAAATGCCAAAACATAAGGTTGTCCCATCACCTATGTGGAAAGAACCAGATGTTTGGAGTCATTCAAACACAGTATTGATCTTTTAAACTAAATACTTTGGATTTGTTGGCAATACTGACCACGTTAGTCAACACTAGAGCGTGTACTTTATGCCTTAATGTGGCTCAGGTGTGTCTAAGTGTTAACACATTCACTGAATTACACTCGTACAGCTAATGAAAATATTATGATCCCATAAATATAGCAAGTCAAGATAGCACCTTTTTCTCCTAGTTTCTTTCTCCCTAGAGTGGGAAAGACAGCTAGCCCTTCTAACGTGTACAGGGCTGGTAATGGTGCGGTCCAACATCAGTCAGCGATGGCTGTATACGAAGCCCTGTTTAATGGCCTCCAGCCTGAGCAGATTTCTTGATTTGAATCGGTAGATAGCATGAAAAGTCCCTTTGTTGAATTCTAGTTTTTCTTGGCCGTCTGTAGTGTAGCATAAGAGGGATACAATTTGGCACTCTGTAGCTAAGCTGTCATTTAGAAATTTCAGATTTGGATGCTCTTCCAGTATTGAGACTTCTTAATTCAGACCATATTATTCTGGCCCAGTACTGATGCTTTATCCCCCTTCTGCAGAGAGGGAGAAGTGCTTTCAGAGGTCACCCGGCTCCCCGATCACCTCAGTACCCCTCGAGTTAGGAGTGGGGACTTCGCTGACCATAGTATAGGGCTAATGTTTGTGCAAGACGCATCTTGTTACTACTCTGATTCAAACCTCAGTGGCCTCTTTTGGAAAGAAATGAATCAAAAGAAATCCCTAAAGTAATCTAGATCTGTTCATTTCTCTGGCCACTAAGTTTTGACAAAATGATGAACTATTTACTTTATCAGGAAATCATTACAATTCAAAGGAATATAATTGTATGTTACACACACACACACACACACACTCACACACACACACCCGGCCCGCATCTGCAGGTCCATCAGTCTCCACCTCACTCCAGGCGACGTCTCTGGCGCAGACTAGCTCTGCAAAGGCAAAGGCGGAGGCCGCGGGTAGAGGGTCCCGCAGAGCCCAGCCTGCCTCGGCGACGTAGTAATTCGGGGAGACTCAACGAGGAGCCCGGGGGTTCTCTGTAGTAGCAAAGCCCAGCGTGGCATGAGCTTCACCTGCAGAGCTCAATAAAAAGAAGGGAGAAGCAAAGAAAGACGCAGCGAGAGAGATCCTGTCCGTGGTGTCCTTGCCAGGACACAGGTGGGGTCCGACCATGGGGGCGACGTTGCGGCCCACTGTCGTCTCTCTTCCGGTTGGTCTGGAGGGAAGCGGAGTTGACAGATCCGGTGGGACTCGAGGCTTCCTCGCTTCCTCGCTCGCCCACAGGAAGTGCCTGGAGGAGCCTCTGCCCAGGACCTCCGTGCGCTCTTCAAAGGATTCCCTAAGAGAGGTCGGGTTGAGCGGGAGGGAGGCCTGGGACGCAGCTCGGTTGTGTCGCGCCCACTTGGCAAGCGCAAGGTCCAGAGTTTGATCCCAAGTACTGGGGCACGGTGTGGTGGTGTGTGCTGTGATCCCAGGGCTTGTCTCAAAACATCAATCAATCCATCAATCACTGTTTGTCCACTGTTCTGCAAAGTGCACATCCTTGACACAATGCTAGTAGCTCTTCTCCAGAAAATCTTGTATTAATATCTGTAACAAATAAACAACAAAAATATAATTTTCTTCAAGAAAATTCCTGTATCTCTGAATGTGTCCTACAGCGGACACCTTTTCTTAAGCATGATCACTGTGCCATGTTTATAAGTATGCTTCATGAGTTTTTTTTTTTTTATGTTGCAAACATGTGCAATACCTGCTGGAACTGCACAAATCATAAGTATACATTTTAATAGCATTTCCTTAAAGTGACCTTCATTAGTGACATCCAGAATGAACAGACAAAAGAACATTTCTCCATGTTTGGTGTGAGTGGAAATTGGTGTCATCACTGTGGAAGTCAGTTGTGGGGTTTCCTCAAAAAATACTAAAACTAGACTATTTCCAACTATTTCCCTTTTTTTGAATCTTCCTAAAGAGTTATAAGAATCAAATCACACCATAGATACACACCTATGTTTATAGTTAAATCTTGGAAATAGTGCAAATGCTCATCAAACAATAAGTGGATAAAGATGTGACATTATTACACAGTGGTGTACTCCGCTCCTATAAAGAATGTACTTGAGCGATTTCTAGGTAAATGGATGCACCTGGAGACCAGACCCTTACGTGGAATAAAGTGGGCACATGCTCAGGTCTCACGTGGTTTCTCTGGTAGGAGGGGCTGAAAGTGTAAATGAGGATCAAAGTGTATATTATATACTGTGAGACTGGAAGAAAATGGGAAGGAAAACTAGGGAGGGAGAGAAAAGAAGAGAAAAGATAGTAGAAGAGAACAATTGGAAAAAGCTTTCATAAGTAGGAGGGGAAGAGAGGTTAAAGAGAAGGGAGAGGGAGGGAAAAACAATCAACATGTATCATGTACAGATACAAATTCCATCTGATGGATATTATCATTAAGTTTATCTAAGATATGCTAAGAAATTTAATTTTAAAATAGCTTTACAAAGCATTACCAAGTTTTGGTTGGACAGCAATCTAACAGAGTTTCAGTTGACTTCTAGTTTATAAAATCTGGCATTGACAGTTGAATATTTTTGTCCTGGGGAATATGCAGTAGTAATATCTGTATGCAGTTCAATTTGCTTTTCTCCAATAACTAATAAAGTTAATCATCATTCATTGTGTTATTGTTCTACTCTAACTATTCATTGAAGAAGTTTAAAAAAGCTTTTCACTTCATTTTTTTTTTGTTCCTTGAACCAAGCATGATGTAATCAACACAACCTTCATTTTTTTAACACATTCTAGAGCAGTTTTCATTCATAAAATTTTAGAGAGGGTGCAGAGCATTTCTGATTGGGTCTTGTCTCTTCACATACACAACCTCCCCTACCGTACACGGCCTGCTACACAGAGATGCATTCATTGCAGTCCGTGAGAGTATATTGATTCATCATAATTCACACATTTCATAGTTTACATTAGGCTTCAGTTTTGGTGTTGGACTTTCTCTGGGCTATAACAGATGAATAATCACCCAATTCCACCATTATAATGTAATACAGAGGAGTTTTACTGCTCAAGAACTTCGCTAGTATGCCTAATCATTCATTCCTCCCCAACCTCTCAGAACTCTAATCTTTTTGAATGTCATTTTACTTTTTTTCTAGAATGTCATAGTGTTGAACTCTTAAAATGTGGAGCCAGTTCAGAATCACCTGTTTGATTTAGTAGTGTGTCATTGTTTCCTCCATAACTCTTTATGGCTTTATAGCTCATTTCCTTTTAGTGTCTCTTGTTCCAATGCCTGATTCTACTGGTCTATTTATCCACTAACCTACTGAAGATCATCTTGATTGCTTGTGATGAAAGCTGGTATAAACATTCCTGTGCAGGCCTGGTTCAGTTTTTATACAATAAGACTTCATTTAGTCTATAAGAAATGCTACACTGTCTTCAAAGGGGTTATAAGATTTTACATTATCACCAAGAATGAATGGGACTTCTTATTTCACAACTTCTCATTATTTCACATGTCTGATATTTGGAATTATGGTCATTTATGGACATTAAAATCCCTTTAAAGTTTAATTAGTATCATGATCATTTTGGATCCCTTTTCCTCTCCACCTGCTCCTCTCTTTCCTTCCCCTCATCTACAACTATATCTAAAAAATTTCTTCTTGTTTCTTATTATCTTTCTACTATTTTGCTCTTAATATTATTTCTATTTGGGTTTTTCACATAAAAATCTTATATAATAGTTAACCTCTGTCTGATTTATTTCATTTAACATCTTGGTATCAAGATTCATCCATTTTCCTTCAGTTGACTCAAATTTTCAATTCTTCATTTGTGTGTAATGTTGAATATATTTTTATATCCTTATTTACCATTTGTATTTTTTTTCTTGGTGAAGTGAGTTCAAGTCTTAGGCTCCTTTTAATCAGGCTGATTTCTTATTGTTGACTTTTAAATATTCTTTGAATGGTTTGGATTATACTTCACTGTCAGATGTGTTTTTTGGAAATATTTCTCCCAGGCTAGATCTTTCACCCTCATTTCATTTTCACCATCGTGACAATCTTTTCCATGAGGCACAGTATTTAACTACAATGAGTTTCAGCAGTGCTTTATCAATTTTTCACAAATTGTGCTTCTGTTGTTTTATCTAAAATGTCATTAACATATTCAATATCATCTAAACTTTCTCCTATCATATGTGATTTTATAGATTCACATTTGAGCATAGGATTCATCTTCAGTTACTTTTAGGAAAGGTATTAAGTCTCTAGGTTCTTTTTTTAGGCAATTGTTCCAGAATCATTAGTAAAGGAAACTGTACTCTTTTGTATTACCTTTTCTACTTCAGCAAAGATTATTTGACTATAATTATGTAGGTGTTTTTCTATGCTCACTATTATTTTTCCCTGATAAATCTATCTTTTTTCTAACCATGCCATTTCAATTTTTGTAGCTATGGCATAAGTCTTTAAGCCAGGTAGTGAGAGTCCACTGATTTTATTCTATCTTTCTCAGTATTGTATTAGAAATGCCAAGGGTAGAAATTTTTAAAATCTCCAAAAACCTACTTTAATTCAATAAATGATAGGAAAAAACAGCATGAGCAAGACATAGAAGGTTCTATTACTCCCCTCTACCCATTCCAGTAAAGGTAGATGAGAGATTAAACATCTCTCTTGTTGTCTGCCAGTGAGAGGCAAAGCAGGAAGTCAGAACCCTCAGTGGTCCCGTTAAGGAGGGCAAACACCTCCTATCATCACTGAGTAACAAATGCATAAGGGACAGGCAACATGGCATACTCTACCTCTTCAACACAGGAGGTGCAAATGAGACCTTTGGAAACCATAAATTCCATCCTCGTCCAGTGGAAACAAGAAGATTCTTCACTACTGTCAGAGGTCAGCAGAGGCCCAGTGGAGAATCTGATCTTCTCACCACCCACGATGGAGAAGGTAGTGTTATCATATTTTCTGCCATAGAAGTATCCAGAATTTCCAGCTAAAACTGAAAGCTTAACAATAGAGTTATATAATATACTATCTGAAATATGTTGGTATTTTTAAAAATTCCATCATTTCTAGTAAGATCTATGAAGAACAACATGAAAGAAAAAGTACTGTTTATATTTTCAAAACTGAGATGATGGAGATTTCAGAAAAAAAGCTTATCAAGCAGTATCCCTCATTTAATAATTATGGACAGGGCAGGAGATTTAACTCCGTGGTTCAGGCACTTCCTTGAAAGATCAAGGTCCTAAGTTTGATACCCGGTAACCACATGCCACAATAGTGGGCATGGTGACTCATACTCACCAGCAATTAGTACCATGTACCACTGTGCTGGGCATGGTGGCTCACACCTGTAATCTCAGCACTTGGGAGGCACAGGCAGGAGGATTACTGATTTCAAGGTTTGCTGGGCTACATAGTGAGCTCATGGCCAGCCTGAACTACAAAGTGAGACCCTGTCTCAAAGAAGAAGAAGGAGAAGGAGAAGGAGAAGGAGAAGGAGAAGGAGAAGGAGAAGGAGAAGGAGAAGGAG
>PVIC010033779.1:0-19963 GCA_004025085.1 Thryonomys swinderianus | reverse complement strand
TAGAACTTGAGCCTAGGAATTCTTTTTTTTTTTTTTGAGACAGGGTCTCACTTTGTAGTTCAGGCTGACCCTGAGCTCACTATGTAGTCCAGGCAAGCCTTGAACTCAGCAATCTTCCTGCCTCTGCCTCCTAAGTCCTGGGATTACAGGCTTGAGCCACCAACCCCAGCATTTATGGTATGTGTTACTGATTGCTGGTGGGCCTGAGCCACTACATCCAGTATTGTTGTATGTGGTTACTAGGGCTCAAACTCTAGGACCTTGTGCTTGCTAGGCATACACTGGAACCACTGAGCTAAATTTCTAGCCAGAGTGCAGGAATTCTAAATCAGGCATCTGAGGGACAAGTGTGGCTGGGTAATTCCTTGACCTACCTAGTCTACTTTCTCTTTTGTCTCTGCCTCTCTCTCGTTGAATGCCAATTTCTGATCTCTCTCACTTACAGAATCCCCTTCATGTTTGTTTGAACTCATGGTCTCCCCAAATTGAACTTTATAGCCCTTCCCAATTCAAGTACCTAACAGACTGATTATATCAATGATCCCATGAGACTCTCTGGGAGTCCTTGTCCTTCTAAGTTCAGTTTCCTTGGTGGGCTTGTTTGGAGTTGGATTCTCACTTCTGATTCAACCAGTGTGGCCTGGAGACAGTGTCCTGGGGACTGCTGCCTGGTCAGAGGGGTGGTGTGGTCACACCTTCTCAAAAGAGACTTGGCAGGACAGGCAGACTAACCTACATGGTGACTAATTACCCTTCCCTATAATAACGCTACAGTTTCCAATTAAAAGTGAAGGAGATACCAAATGATGTGAATATTGAATGCTATTGTGAAAGAAAAAGACACTTCAATACATCTTTTCTCTCTCTTACTGGAGCCTGAGCCTGAAGAGAATAAACAGATCTGGGAGGATCTGCACAGATACATCAGGTGACCCTGGAAAGAAGGGACCCAGTGTCTGTCTCTCCACACAGACTTTGCAGTGACTCACCCAGGTGAATTAATCAAATCACCTTCTCAGTCACATCAGTATAGCCACAGTCTCCCTAGAGATCCTTGGGGGAGGCAGTGTTTGCCATGTAAGTTCAAGTAAATACATGTTGGTCACTGTGCCACATTCAGTGTTGGATAGACCTACAAATGACCCAGTAGAGCTGCCTCATCGAGAGAGGAGTTCAGGTGGAGCTAAGGAAGTTGTGCCTGGTGGTTAATGAGTTGAGATCTCATCACTGTACCTTTTCATTTCATTGCTGAAGATCGACAACATGGCATGGGGCAGATAGAGAAGTCAGATTGGAGGGTGGCAATAGGTAGGGAGGCCTCAAGAAAGGTGACCTTGAGGAAGATAAATACAAGAGGAGATTGATGGGTCCCAGGAGCTGGTGTGGGAGATGAGACTGGGAACTGATGCTCACTGTGTAGAGAGAGGAAGGGGATGGGTAGGGTGCCTCTGTGCAAGGGCAGAGTCAGCTGGAGAGCCCAAACACAGAGCCAGTCCTGTCCCTAACCTAACCCTAACCCTTGTCCTAACCCCAGTCTGTTCCCCAGTGAGCCAATCCTGAGGAGAAAGTGAGAGAAGCAGGAGAGCCCAGAGGAACACGAGAAAGGGCTTGACTCAGGGAAGGGCCTTGAAGGCCAGCTCCACCTGGAGCCTGCACACTTCTCTGGAAGTTAGTTTTTAGTCCTCAGAGAATGCTGAGCCAGGCAAGGAATTCAGGCTTCCATACTCTTAACCTTCCTCTCCAGCAGCTAAAGGGTTCCTCCCTTGGATTCTAGCTTTTAATTCAGTCCTAGAATTAGAAACAACCCTCTTAGAAAAGCCCACCTGTCCAAATTGGTGCTTAGGCATTTATAAAATGTCGACGTTCTTTACACAATTACTTCTTATGTCCCAATTCATGACTCAACACACTTTCATGGAGCGCCTACTCCATATGAGAGTTATGCCAGGAACTGAGGGTATAAAAGCAGTCCAGTGCAATACTGTTTTCCATGTAGCCAAGGAGACAAAGAAAATGCCAATTCGTATTATCATATATGCTCATCTTCTGTGGAAGCACAGCTTTGGTGCTCACTGATAGAATTTTCATATAAAATCATCAGAAAACTGAACTGTCTTTTGTAGATGTCTTCAATAACATACAATCATATCTTCCTGGGCTTTTTGGTGTACTTCACATTGGCTTCAATTTAAGACACAAATTTCCCATGACAATAAACCTCGAAGAAAGAAGGCATCAATTCTATATTTATATAGAACTAATTTATATAGATCTATTAAATAGTACTAATTCATATATTGTTTTTAACTTTTTAAGAGTAGCATTTTTCATAAGACTGATGTCTCACTTAAATAGGTAAAGAGCTTGACAGAATAGAACACACTTATTGAGCACTTACTGTCCATGAATTATTTTGCTAGACACTAGGGATGTATTTAACCCCAGAGAAATCCCCCTCTAGTGAGTCCTTGTTCAGATCAGACTGAAAAAAATTCATAAAACTTCCTAGGCTGGTTAAAAAAAATAATGAAATATGTGTGTGTGTGTGTGTGTGTGTGTGCGCGCGCGCCTGTGTGTGTGTGTTTAAAAATGGCAACAAAGCAGCTTTTGACACTTTTGCTGCAGAAGGCTGTGGGGCCATGAGAAAGAAAGATGTGTTCTCCAGGAGCTACACTTATCAGTACTGGGGACGCCAGCTTTCCTCTTGACGGGGCTTCCTGGCTTCAGAAGGCACATAAGGTTCTCAGAGTGTGGGTTCCAAATGGGGGTTTTTGGGGCTGGGGATTTAGCTCAAGTGATATCATACCAACCTTGGACACTCAAGGGGCCGAGTTCAATCCCCAGTACAACAAAATAAAACAAATGGGGGCTATTGACATAGCAGTCAGTTCCTTTCTGCTTCTAGGCTCCAAAGAACATTTTTGATAATAATGCGTAAAGCTCTAGGTGGTGAAGAAAGATGATTGCTGAAAATACTGGTAAATTCTTTCCATATCAAATATCAGTGAAAATAATGAGAAAACAGAAGTGTTTCTTCAGAAAAGATAGAAAGCAGGTCCCCAAAATGAAATCTGTAATATTCCATTATACTTTTGAGGAATGAAGCTAAAAGAGATTGTGAAAAATTGATGCTAAGCAATTTTGATCTTTATTATCATAATCTACTCTTTATCTTAAAAAAAATTAACAATTGCAGAAATGTGAAGAACTGCTATAAAGAAAATGCTGACTACCTGTTACCAATAGGTACTAGTAGGCGCCTTTGGAGCCTTTTAGGCAGAACCTGAGGGTGTAGAAGGAGCGCACCTGAAATCATTATCCTGGACTTGGTTCCTCAGATCAAATAAAGATGAATATAGCAGGGGCCTAAACAATCAGATTAGTTATGCAGCCTGCACAGTGTCTCTGCCCCTGACTACGAGACACAGGAACCTCCATGTATTGAGGGTGACATCAATCAGAGGCCAGTGGCATTGTCAGCTGGAGCCGGATCTGTGTCCAAACTTAGACTGCAAGTCTAGAATCTGAGTCTTAATGTAAATTGGCTTATAGTCATGTCTCCCTGGGGCACCAGCTTCCATTGCCCAGATGGTAGGGTGACCCTGGTGGAAAAAAACATATGGTAGGCTATCTCTCTCATTCACAGAGGAAAAATAAAGACACTGTTCATAAGAGCCAATTACACAAAAGGGCTGATGCCACAAACAGTGGCTATCTCAGGCCACATTAATGAAAACATAAAACTTTAGGGTAAGGGCTATTGAGAACGAGGACAAAGGAAATCTGTCATTAGGGTGCTGAGCTCTAGTGGAAGGTGGGGAACAGAGAAGGGAGATAGGAGGAAGTAGGGTAAAATTAAGGACTAGTATGAGCTGTGCTTCACAGTCCTTCTGTGGGAAGTTGTTGACAACAGGGCCGGCAGGACAGCTGGATGTGCTTAATGTTCACGTTCCTTAGAGCACTTGCCTTAGTTTGGGTTTCCCAGGAGACAATGTCTGGCAAGGTGGAAAGTGAAAGTGTTAATTTAGAGAACACTGTAGTGAGTGGAGAAATGAGCTAGGAAAGAGAGATAGTGAAGAATAAAGTGAAGCCACCATAGTGTGGGCAACGAACTAGTTGCTCTGGGGAAAGTGTGTAGAAAACACTCCCTCACAGTTATCCAAAAAGGGACATTGATTCTATTTAGTCCTGATGACTCCTGGAGCAGGAATGCCAGAGTACCCTGCCTGCCTCTACATCAGCAATGGAGGTTTGGGCCACAATAAAACACTGTCAGGTGCAGAAAGACTGATGTGAGCCATTGGCAACTTGGGCAGGTGTTAGAGGAAGTCAGGAATATGAGGGCAGGTGTTTGATCACAGATGGCGTTAGCACCTGTGCTTTTGTGACTAAAAGGAATTTATAGTGTGGATGTGATAGCAGAAGACACACAATTATACATGCACAGCTAGGTAAATATTTATCAATTTGCTGAAGAAGTATTATCTTGCCTATGATTGGCAACTGGCACAAAGAAATGAAGGAAAAGGTTCTAGTTCTACCTGAGAACAAAGAAATACCACTTCCATGTGAATAAAAGGTCTCCTTTCCCCTGTCTGACCCCTGTTGCTGTCAGCCCTTTGGAAATAGGGCATGTCAACAGAAGACTCATGACTAAATCTCTTTTGAAGATAAAAATGCTAAGAATAATTATTTGGTGACATAGAACTTGCTCAAAGCCTACCTGAGACCTGTAGTATATTTCTGTGATAGCATCATGGACCACAATAATGCTAAAGCCATTCTCATGAAATAGGACTCATTGTGTCATGCCTATTATCATTTTATTGGATAACTTGCTACTTGAATTATAAAGCAGAGTCTTTATTTATTGGATTTATTTTATGAGCTACTTGCTATAAACAGAGTCTAATGGATGTTCTGTCTCAGTGTTGCCACAGACCTTTCCCCAGAAAAACATAAGTGAGTCTGAGACAACATCTTCCTACGTTTCACAGGGGGAAGAAAGTGAAACAGAGAAGGGGTGATGGGGGTCACAGTAACTTCAGTTTTTTCACTGGGGCCACAGAAATCTCAAAATATAGATACACATTTCTTTCCACTATTTTACTTCCCTCTATAGAGAGAGACATGCTGACAGGTGTCACGGCGTAGAACCTTAGTCAAGGAACCATGGGAACTTCTTTGGCATGTAGAATACCGACTACCACCATCTGCTTGGGATACACACAAGTACTTCATATGAGGATCCTGGTACACACAGGAAAAGGTAGAGCCATGGAGACAAAAGTCTAAACAATTGGGGCCACAGAAGTGATGGCTGATACAATTAAGACATAAATGTCTCCTCATAGTTATATGTGGACCAAATCTAATAATAAGCAAAGCTCACAAAGATGATCTTGGGAAGGGGCCATCTTGGACCAGCTTCATCTTTTGTGAAATAAGGAATGTGATATTATTTTGTAAATTTAAAGTACTGTATACAGAATACAGATGCACAGATGAGGACCAAGTATTTTGAAGGTAAAAGATCTTAAAAATTTACATTTTCAGCCTATGAGCTCTTGGAGAGGCAGCTTATCGAAGGGATTAAGAGTATGAACTGTGCCCAGGCTGGTAGCTCAGGCTCGGTACCTTGGCTGTGTGGGCGTTGGACAGGTCACACTGCCCCTTTCTCCAGCTTCCTCTTCTGCAGCATGGGGACATCACTGCACCTATTTCATAGTTATTGTTAAAATATTTAGAACAACACTTGGCACATAATCTCCACAAATGTTTGTACAATAAAATACATATGTCTGAATGGTAGCTCTTTTATTACATTCCTTCTGTATCTCAGAGAATTTTTCAAACATTTAAATTTAACACATGTTTATTGAGCATTTGCCTGAGCTGGGCATATGTCAGGTACTGGGTAAGAATGAATTTCTACATTCTCTGTCTTTGAGGTGCTCATTTACTAACATTTTTGTTTTCTTTTGTTTTTGACAGGGTCTTGCTTTGTAGTTCAGGCTGACACTAGGCTCACTATGCAGCCCCGGTAAGCCTTGAATTTAGCAATCCTTCTGTCTCTGCCTCCCGAGTGCTGGGATTACATGTGTGAGCCACCACGCCCGGCATTGTGGTGTGTGGTACTGATTGCCGGTGGGTGTGAGTCACCATGCCCAGTAGTGTTGTATGTGGTTACTGGGATCGAACTCAGGATTTGTGCTTGCTAGGCATGCACCAGAACCATTGAGCTAAATCTCCAGCCCACATCTCCCTATTTTTTTTTTTTTTTTTTGAGGCAGGGTCTCACTTTGTAGTTCAGGCTGGCCCTGAGCTCACTATGTAGCCCAGGCAAACCTCAAACTCAGCAATCCTCCTGCCTCTGCCTCCCGAGTGCTGGGATTACAGGCGTGAGCCACCACGCCCGGCATTTCATCTCCCTATTTTTATCCAATAGGTTATGGTCTGTTTTCTATTGTGAGTTTTTTTTTTTTTTTTTTTTTTGAGACAGGGTCTCGCTTTGTAGTTCAGGCTGGCCCTGAGCTCACTATGTAGCCCAGGCAAGCCTTGAACTCAGCAATCCTCCTGTCTCTGCCTCCCGAGTACTGGGATTACAGGCGTGAGCCACCACGCCCGGCTCTATTGTGAGTTTTGGATGTTCAAATGATCTCTGATTTGGCCAGTGGGGTCTACTTAAAACTGACTTCTTGGTCTTTGCCACTTCTACCTTGCTCTTGAGCTCCTCCTCCTTCTGAGACATCCGTGTGTGCTGCTTCCCTGTTCCTGCTTTGGGATCTAGTTTGTCCTAGGACCATGGCTTCTTCAGTGGAGGACAGCAGTTGGAAGCGTCTGGATATTAGGCTATTCATTGTCATCTGCTGCCATTGTTCTCAGGCCCTAGAGGTGGACAGGGCTGTATTTATTTCCATATTTATCTGTACCTATTGTAGGCTGTCCACATTAGCATCCATTTCCAATCCAGTAACACGTAGGGCTCAGCCTAGTTTTCTCCCTTTCCGTTTTCTTTGCAGTATTTGTTTATCTGCTGAGTTCTCTGGGGTGGAGACCACCCACTTCCCCTGTTGCCATCCCTCCCCTTGTGGGCGCCCTCCTCTGGCTGCTTGGGCTCTGGCTCCTCACCTCACAGCTTCCTGTTGGACTTTTCACATCTGCCTGTCCCTAAGAGCTCCACGTGTATACCCTTCTTACAGGGCACAGGTTCCAATGCCACCTTGCCACACAGACCCCTCTTCACTGTGCTTAGCCCAGCTGTCATTTTCAGGGTGACTCATGGAAGACTTTAAAAGATTCTTCTTGGGTTAGAGTATAAAAGAACAAGCTATCTAAACAATAAAACAAAAAAAAACCCATAAAATAAAATAAACAGACATGTACATTTTAAAACATGTAGAGAGCCAGTAACATGGTGCACACCTCTAATCCCAGCCTTCTGGAGGCTGAGACAGGAGGACTGTTGCAAATAAGAGGCTGGTTTGGAAAACCTAGTGAATTCAAGGCCAGCCTGAACTACAAAAATGAGACTGTTTCAAGATTTTGAAAAAATGTAGATTAAAGAACTGAGAAGAAATTTGATGCATCTTCTCTTTTCCACATTTACACTTTAAAACTATGGATAGAAGTCACAGGGAGACTTAGCCATTGGTGAGAGAAAGGGAATAAATGAGTTGGTATCATCTGGCTGGGCCCACTGGAAACTCCACAAGATGAAGGAGTCACTCGGCAAGAGCCCGAGGGGCAGGTTCTTTTCTGCCCTTATTTTACGATTTCCGATCTTGAGTTCAGAACCAGATGTCCTGATTAAGGAACAAATAAAGACCGGGGACATGGTCCAGAGTTCAGAGAGAGGAAAGTGAGAAGAGATACTTCTGGTGGGCCAGGTGTCTGGGGTGGGGGTAGTAATTCAATTCTAGGTTAAGTGAATTTCCTCTGGACCCAGAACCACAGGAAATGTCATCCCCCAGGAAAGACAGTTGAAGTCTTCATTTCCCAGTTACCACTTTTCCTCTACTAGAGAAACGGGGGTTTCCAAGGTGCAGCGGAAGGGCTGTTTCCGGTGAAGTGGCAGACTGGGAGGAGCAGCCTGGGTTCCGCTCTCTTCCTCACCGCAGGTGTGGGGAGTGAGGCCTTCCCCAGGCCCTTCCTGCTAGGCTGGGGCTTGGGGAGGGTGGAGGGTGCGGGGATCTTCACAGACCCAAGCTAAATTAAGACAACAAAGCAATGTTGTCCCACGCTTAGTTTCGAGACATTTCAATGGGGAAAATGAAAATTGCTGGAGGAAGCAAGACGCCCACATATCCTCGCTTTATCTTCTTTTAAACGTGGTATCCTCGGGCCTGGAGGCAAAGGAAGTACCTCGCACTCACGCCCATCCCCCTCTGACCGTGTCAGGTCCCAAGTATTTGCATTTTAATTAAAGAGGAAACAGATTTCACCCCCCCCCCCCCCGTCAGTCCTGGGAGCTCTTAACATTCCGGGCGAAATCAGGGAAATGTGATTTTGAGGAGAAGTGCTGATTTTTATTGGGCATGACTTAACTCAAGCTGCATCCTTGGGTTTTTTTTTCTTTCCTTTTTAAGGATAATCACTTCAAAATGATTAATGATGCCTAGAGCCACCCGTCTTACTTCCTGCGGTGAAATGCGGAACTTTTGTGCATGTCTGGGTTTGTAGGAGGGTGCGCGGCAGGCCTGCGAAGGGAGAGTTTCCCATCCGGCACCGACAGTTGGGTCATTGTTCGGGCAGGGGCCGCGGGTCGGGACCAAGTCCCCTGCAGGGAGGGGAGCCTCACTCGGATTACGGAAGGGAAGTGAGATCGGGTACCTCGCAAGGTGCCAGAATGCGCTTGCTGCTGGGATAGCGGAGGAGCCTAATCCTTTTACTCCCTCTTTGGAGGGTTGGGAATTAAGAACAATGTGGAGGGTCTTTGAAGAGCGGTAAGGTTACTGAAAAACCGCAGCGGACTAAGTAACAAAAGGTCACCGCCCTGCTGGGATGCATCCCCTGGACGCCCCGGCTGGGCGGTGGGGAGTGGCCTCCCCCGGGAGCATCCGGCCTCTTCCCTGGAGCACCCCGCGAACATCCTGCCCTCCACTGCTTCCCAGCAGCCGATGCAGCCTCTGCCCGGCTCCCAACCCCCTTCTCTGCTTTTCTAGAGGAGCTTTGCAGCAGCGGTGCAGGGATTTTTGTGACTCTTATTTGGAAACAAGTATGGGTTGTTCTTGTTTATGAAGACTAAGCGGGGCATACTGTTGACAGATTCTCTCTCGGGGTTTTGGAGGTCTCATGGTTTGTCATGTAAATGTTCTCTAGCCTCCTCCCCACCCTTCCAAGCTGTTCTTTGCATTTATGCTCTGAGAAGGGCGATTTGGTAAAATATCAGTTTTTTTTTTCTGCTGGTCGCAGCAAACTGCTACAATCCCTTCCACCCATAAGGTCTTCATAATGCAAGTGGCGCTTTGCCTTCTGAGGGCGGGCTGCATGAGACACAAGACTAGCTTTAAAAAGACAAGGAAAGGAAGGGAAAAGAATCATGGCAGAAGAGCTCACAGTGCTAACGGGGTGGGGGGGGAGCCAGTAAGTGGGTATGTCTGTGGGTGCACACATGTGTGCAAGTGTGTCACTTCCAAACAAAATCCCAATAGGTATCAGATTCCTTAGGACCTATCTTACCCAGTTAATATATCTGGGTAATAATATATCTGGATGAAGAACAACACGATGTCCGCAAGCAAGTATGAAAGCCCCAGTTCTTCTTGCATAATTGTCTCCTCTAAGAACAGTCAGGTGTGAGAAAAAGCAAACAAGTGGACTGGTCCAAACTAAAAACCCTGGACTGGCTGGAACTGAGCTGTTCTTAGGTTACATGGTATGAATCCAACACTCAGTTTGCAGACCAGGGTTAGCTTAGCATCAACTGCCTTAGACACTGCAAGTGATTTTGGGCAGAGTGCCCAAGGGTTAGGGCCAGCAGGTCTGATCTTCCTGTTAACAGGCAAGAGCACCTGCTTGGAAATCTGGGAACGCAGGTTTTTTTCCCATAATGCCTTCTCCACGTGACTTAATCTGTTTGCTGGTATGTGTGTTGGTTCATTTAGGACCATGTGTGCTGACAATTGGCTTCTGATTGTAAAATATGGTCTTGGTGGGGGAGAAAATGATTAATTGCCGGCTTTACAGCATGTGTACGTATGTGTGTCTGTGTATGTGTGTTTGATGACAGTTACTATTACTATGCATGTGTCTGCAAGACTAAAGCCAAAAGAAAGCAAGTGATCAGTAAGATACTAGAAGGTGTGAATACACAAAAAACCTTTGGGTCCTTCGGCTATCTGTGCCCTCCTGGTGCACATGGGAGTTAAGGGAAGCCTCTTTCTCATTGAATTTATTATTGTCAGACAGAAAATAGGAGCCGGCTCAAGGCAGTAAGAATTTCTTTGATCGAGTGTTGAATATTATGGTGAAGTATAACATCTTAAAAAAAAAAAAACCAGGGCAGCAAACCTCTAAAGCAGGTCTTTCCTACAACAAAATAATTTTAAAAATCTGACTCTTAAAGTACTGTAATTAAACTCTTCCTTTAATGTGGTAAAAAAGGGGAAGCCACTTGGGCCAGTGTAAAAAATTCATAATAATAGAATAGATAATACAGTTTCCAAAAAAATTTAGGTCACTTGCAGGTATGAATCCCATATTTTCCCAAATAAAGATGTTGAAATAAGACAAAATCAGTTTTTCACACATCACCGTAGTTAACTCCGGGCTTGTTTTCTGGGCTGGCCCTAGGAGGCTTATATTAGTTAACATGTGTTCCCTGCCTGGAAAGCTCTGGGAGGGGCTGGAGCTGGCTCCTTTGTACAGCTCACAAGGAAGAGCTGGATAATAGAGAATACTGCCGAGACAAAGAGGGTGAATGGGAGGCAGGAGGAAGAGAGGCCAGAACTGAAAAGTAAAATAGGACAAGGCACTAGACAGAAAGCAGAAGTGTAAAAGCTTCCTGATGTTCTGATGCCCAGAGAATGGGAAATAAGCAGCATCCAGAAGGCTAAGAGATTAGGAAGTTATCCTGTGTCACTAGGTTAGGTCCAAGTAGGTTGTTAGGAGAAATCAGCTTGCACAGGTGAGAACTGACAAGGTTAGTGACAAAGAGAAGCAGAGGTTATGAATGGGTGGCAATTCCAGAAAGAAGTGCAGTGATAGATTGGTTTCCTTTATTCATTTAAAGGAATGACTTGAAGATTCAATCACTGCATAAACATTTATTGGATTGTACTAAGTGCTGTGGATCTAAGATAAAAGAAACTATATACTTCAAAAGTTTTCAGTCTGAGGACTTTTTGAGGGAGATGAGAGGTGAGCAGACAGGATAATGTATATTCTTCCTTCAGGAGAGGGAAGTGTGGAGTCCTTGCTATGCAGAGCAAGGAGTGTTAACCTTTCTTTAGGGCTATTGGTCAGGAATAGCATCACAAGTGTCAATCAGAGTTGAACTTTGAAGGCCAACAGGAACTTCTCCAGACAAATCATGTTCCTGGTGGAGAAAACTTTGGTTACAAAGGAGGGGAGAGATCTTGGTGAATTGGGGAGCACAGTGGGCATAGTACTGAGGCAAGAGGCAGCTCGCGAGCTGTGTGCTATGCGTGGGAGTTTGGATTTCAGTGTGTTAGGTGAAGCACACTGGGGAGTGACCAGCAGACCAAAAATAGGGTGTCAGAAGAGGAAGGGTGACAACTGGGGAGAAGGGCCCAGAAGAGAAGCTCGGAAGAGGTAAAAGTGACTCTGAGGTAGAAGGAAGAATGTCAAGTTTGTTGGGGAGGGACAGCTTTGGTTTCTTCTATGGGGTGCAAGCTGTGGCCATGTGGCTGGGAAGGAGAACATAGGAGGGGATGGGCATTGCAGGAGCCACTGGGAATTCTAGAAGGAACACAGAGATTGCCATATTGTCATTATTTGAGATTCACAAAGTCTTTTATCAGATATATTAACTGATGCTTACTGACACTACTGGTCACATATGTTCTGCTTTTTTTTTGAGACCTGGTTTCACTTTGTAGTTCAGGCTGGCCCTGAGCTCACTATATAGCCCAGGCTAGCCTCAAACTCACAGCAGTCCTCCTGCCTCTGCTTTCTGAGTACTGGGATTACAGATGTGAGCCACCACACCAAGCATTTGTTCTGCTTTTAAATATGGTACATTATCCATTCCCAATACCCATTTTCTGCACATATTAGGCATGGCTGTTCTGAACAGGATTCAAGAGATATTAATCACATGTTCTCTGTCCCTTTGTTGCAGCTTATTTGTGTTTCACAGAGTCAAACATCAGCTGACAGGAGGGACTCTGTATGGGACTCTGATCATTACTATTGATAGGAGCTTTTCAGTAAAGACGGAGATCAGGAAAAGTATTAGAACTCATGAATGTGCATTCAGAAGTGATTCCTATCACCTTATGATTATTATTTTTTAATCTCCAACAACAGAGACAGGATAGTATGGCCATGGCAAACAGTACTGGTTTGGATTCCGAGGCTGTGGGTTTTGACCAGGTTAAACCTTTAATAATCCTTAACTATTTTCTTGGTTTCAGTTTAGATTGGGATTTGTTGCATATCATACTAATATACATACAATTGTAAGGATAGTGGAAAACTTTAGATTTCTAAGGTTTATAAGGTACAAATAGTTCCAAGAAACAGTTCCAAATGCTATTCCTATGCGTAGTTTATAAAGTGAAGTTGACTAGTGTATGTTCCGTCTTTCTGAGAAGCCAAGTCTTTTCAGGGGATTCAGTAGTCTCTACCACAAGGGAAAAAGGATGCGGATAGGAGAATACCAGCAACCAGGGCATCATAGGGACACAATGTGGAAACATTCTGGAGAAAGTGGGAAGGGCAAAAGGAGAATAATAGGCCTTGTCAGAGACATTTGATGTTTGATATTATCCATGATCATTTTAACATGTATTTAGGATGACTTGTGGTGGGTTCTTTAATACAATAATAAAATAACATTTATGTCAGTTCTCTCTTTGTCCCATAAGAACAGATGAAGAAGAAAGATCGCTTTTTCACAAAGATAGTAATATGATCAATTCATGCAAAATATAAAGAACTTTTTGCTATTTAGGCATCACTGTAACTTAAAGTACAACCTAATAATGCCACCTGTTCAGTGTGCCTCCTCCACACCCCACCTCCGCTGTACTCAGAAAGATGCCCGTGTCCTCATTTCTGGAACCCATATGTTACCTTACAGGGTGAAGGGGCTTTGCAATGTGATTATTTAAGGATAGGAGATTTATCCTAGATGATCTGGGTGTGGTCAGTGGAAACACATGGGTTCTTTTTTGCAGTGCTGGGGACTGAACCCAGCAGGGCGACTGAGAAGGAGATGATGGCAGCTGAGGGACAGGAGGAGCGGGGACAGTAGAAGTGAGGTCAGAGTGCCACTGTTGCTGGAAAGGAGGCAACAAGCCACAGAAACTGGACCTCCAGGGATTAGAAAGGATAAGAAATGCATTCCATGCTGGAGCTTACAAGAGGAATGCAAACCTGCAGAGAGGCCTTGATTTTAGCTTCCTAAGTCCCATATTTGGACTTCTGACCACTGGAACTCTAAGATAATAAAGTTCTGTTGCTGGAAGCTATTAGAATATGTGGTTATTTGTTAGAGCACCAAGAGGAAAACAATATAAACTGATTGCACAGTCCAGATCCCCTGGGTTACATATCTTGCTGCATTCCAAATACCATTTTCATCTCTCATAGGCCTGGTCATTCTGGTAATTTCTCTTTTAGTTGTTTGTTTATCAGATGTGAGTTTCCTGGGGACAGGAAGATTCGTATTTGTGTCTTAAATTCTAGGTGTAGAGCCCAGGACAGAAGAACACAATCTCTGGTTGAACAAGTCTCATCCATACTAGGTGGAGTTTTAAAATAGAGGGTAACGTGGGTCAAATGGAATCAAGTTTGCCATTTCTGGCTTGGTCAGACCTGGTGTCACCCTTTCATGATACTCACTGAAGATGATAATGGCTTAGGATGAAACACAGGGAAGTATCTTTTTGTTCAACAACTTCTTGGCTCCAGCCATCTCCTTCCCTCCCTTTCTTTCCTTCCCCTGTGATCTGCCAAAATCTGGCCCAAACCTGAGTGTATGACTGGAACTGAATGGCTGTGAGCCTTCTGCAGTGACCAATCCAAGTGAGAACTTTGCCATCTTTTATTCTGTCACATAGCCTGCATGTTTATTGGTCACACCATTGTAATCCCCACAGGCACTGACTCTCCTTCAGTGTCCTGTGCTGAGTGTCTTGGGGCTGTAGACCTTCTGGGGACTGTCTTGCTACTGTTGCCTGAGTCCAGCAAGGATGCCTTTTCTGCTTAGAAGCTGGATATACTTCTCTTGAGCTCTTAGTCAGGCCTCCTTGAGACTTGTCATCACTAAGCGCCCTGAGACCATCTGAAGTGGGGCTTTTGCAGGTATTCTACTTTCTTTGTGTTCTCTCAGACCCTAGCTGAAGTTTTCTCTTGAGGTTGCGTTGTAAACTATATAATTTTGGCTGGCCCTTGAGTTTCTGTGCCTTGGGATGCTGTGGAAATCTTTCGCCCTCCTACACTAATTTTGTTTCTCACTCTCCATCTGAGCTGCCCCCCCCCCCTTTTAAGCAAAGAAGCTCCAGTCTGCCTTCTCCAGTGTGTCTCCCATGTGAGCCCTTGCCACCTGAATGGCCCACCTGGGACTTCTCTCTCTTTGCAGCAAGGCTGTCTTTCTGCCCGCTGTGTTGCTGTTCATCACTCCATGTATGTTCACAGTGAAGACAACTGCTGTCTTTTTCAAAGAAGAATCCAGAAATTTAAGAATCCATACTGTAAAAAGCACTAAAGAAAAACCATGGGGATGTTCTGGTCATAACTTCTGTCACTCTCCTGCTCACCAGAATTGAGTTAGCTAGTGGCACGGCGGGATGCCCACTTCCTCTCCCACGAAAGGTAGTGACAGTTCTCTTGAAAACACACTCCAGGTTGAATGCGTGGTGTTCTGCGACAGAGGAAAGCATTTCAGTAAGATAATTAAAATAGCATGGAGAGCACATGCCCCACAGGATTGAAAGCAGGGACACTACAGATGTTTATATACCAACGTTCAGAACTACATGAGCCAAAAGGTGGAAACAAGCCAAATGTCCTTCACAGAATGGATGACAGCGTTTGAATGGACAGACACATGTGGTGTACACACAATGGAATATTATTTGGTCCTTAAAAGAATGGAATTCAGATACATGCTATAATGTGGATCAATTCTGAATGCCTTAGGCCAATTGTAATAAGCCAGACCTGGAAGGACAAATATTGTAGGATTCCATTGGTATGAGTTACACAGAATACTTGAATTCCTAGGACAGAAAACAGAATGGTAGTTACTAGGGCCTGGGAGAGGAAAGTATGGGGTTATTGTTTAATAGGTATTCAGTTTTAGTCTGGAGGTGGTAAAATTCTGGAGATGGGTGATGATGCAAAATACTGAATGCCTCTGAACTCTACTGCTAAAAATGGTTAAATTGGTAAATTTTACAATGTATTTTACAAGAAAAATAACAATATAAAATGTAAGTCATGGTTTCCTATAATGCACATTATATTAATGATAATAAATATTTTACATTATGTTTTGATCAAGGGCACACACACACACAAAGTCTAAAATGTACAAAAATTCTTGGAGGAGGTGTGGTTCCCATTTTATATATCTCCCGCTTTCCAAGTAATGATAAGAAAATCTTATTTAATTATATTCAAGTACGTCCCCCTATTAAGTAATTTTTTCCTGTGACTTTTGACTAGTCTAGAAAAAAAAAAGTTTAAGGAGCCAAAGGTATATTTGCAAAAGTTACCAAATAAACTCTGTGACCGTAGCAACTCCTCAGAGCTGTGCTAGGTAACCTGGATTTTGTAATTGTCCACACACTCTGAATAATACTTCTTGTGCCAGGGTCCCTTATTTTACACAGGAAGTATGTGACCTCTAGCTCCCCAGGTGCTCAGAGAGAGTTTTGAGTGAAACAAAGCAAGCGGTAGGATTCTTGCTGGTTCAGGTAATTTTTGTGGTTGATCATTGTGGTGAACTTTTGAAAAACAAATACCACCTGCTTACTCTGGGAAGGAGAGTTCGGGTGAGATGAGCAGATTTGGTGGCCAGATTCCCTGAGCAATTGGCAGGCGGCTGGGGTGCTTTCTCATGAGTCATTTTGCCATTCTGTGCTGGCATGCAGCAGGGCAGGCAGGGTGTGAAGTGGCCCAGTCACACCTGCTCCCAGGTCAGCCCGGGTTGCATTCCTCCTGCAGTTTGGGGTGCAGGCATGGTGGGAACAGAAGTAGTTCCTGTAATATAAGTTAAAATAAAACAATATCAAAGCATAATATCTGTATAGGGAACCCAACTAGATTGCGCTGTTTACTCTGATAACCAATTCAGAACTCCTTCGAAATATGAAATTGCAATTCACTCCTTCTCTTCCTGCCTCCTTCCATCCTTTCCTTTATTCCTTTCCTTCTTCCAACTACCTTTCTTCTTCCTTGTTTTCTTGGGTCTGTTCTAAATCCATGCACTGGAACACACACACACAGACACATTAAATCTTATTTGTCATACTACACCTTCCTATCTTGGGGTAGAGATTAGGGGTAACTACAAGAATATATAATGGGAGAAGTGAAGGCAAGTGCAGGGAATTTGCAAATACAGGTACTTGGTTGATCAAAATTGTCTGAAAATGGGCCAGGGAGAGTGCGAAGGTGACCTTGACCCCCCACCCCCAGCATTTTCTTTTCTTTTTTTTCCCCCCAGCTTACATGGAGCCCAGGAGCTCAATTTCTAATTTCTCTTAGGAGAAAATGTGTTGTGAGCCTCAAAGAGGAGATCCAGGTGTGATATCATTATTGCTGCTTGCTTTTGAGATAGGTGGCCTGGATGGGGGGGGAGGGATACCCAGACTGGGTGGAAAACAGGCAGACAGTGCCCTCCCCAGGACTGTGAGGGAGAAGACCTGCTGGCTTCTTTTTAGGTTGTGTGCGTGGCTGAGATTGATGTGACAAGATCAGGGACACATGCTGTCCTTGAGCAAAGACGGATCAATGACTGGAAAAATGCTTCTATTAGCATTTGAATGCCGATAATATTTTTTTTTTCTTTTTTTTGAGACAGGGTCTCATTTTGTAGTTTAGACTGGCCCTGAGCTCACTATGTAGCCCTGGAACTCAGCAATCCTCCTGTCTGTGCCTCCTGAGTGCTGGGATTACAGGCATGAGCCACCACGCCCCACACTGTGGTATGTAGTATTGATTGCTGGTGGGCATGAGTCACCACACCCAACATTGTATGTGGTTACTGGGATTGAAGTCAGGACCTTGCGCTTACGAGGCAGGCGCTGGAATCACTAAGCCAAATCTCCGGCCTTGAATGCTGTTAATATTAATAATAGTAATAACAATCACATCTAAGAGGCCAGCTAAATATTTTCGTGCACCTCATTTTTAATCCTGTAGTGTACTTCTGTTTGCTTCTTATTAAACATGTGAGATAGGTATTATTATTGTCATTATTGCTACTGTTGTTGTTATTGAGATGAATCTGTTCTCCAGACTGGCTTCCAACATGAGATTCTCTTCTTCTGCCCCCTGAATAGCAGAAAATTACGAGTGTACCACGGTGACCAGCTGGGTCCTATTGTTATCTGCCATACACGGGGTGCCTCCCCATAAAAGATAAATGTAGGCACCTTACAATGTTGAAAGCAGTATTTGAACACACAGCAGTTCATGATGGGCAGCTGCAGAGGGGGTGCGGTTGGGTCCCATGAAGGGTGGGGCGAGGGTGCCATGAAGAAAAGCCAGATGCAAAGCAAGGAAAAAGCGGGACTGGTTCAGATGCAGCAGCGCGATCGCCAGCCAGAGGCTGGTTGGCGGTCACTGGTGGGTAAAGCAGCTCGTTTCCTGGAAGGGTTGGATGGTTCACGCTGAGCTGGGTTTCAGTTCGCTTATGCCACAACCCAGAGCACTGGGGCCACCTTGGCCTGACAGCCTCCCAGTGAATTATTTCAGCATTCTGCTGCACACACTGAAGCTCTGCATAGAAGTGGTGTGCCTCAGGACAGGGTGACTAAGAGGCTGATGCTTCATTATATGTATCCCTATTACGGTCGCCTCTTGTTCTTTTCAACACTGCTGATTTACCAAGAAATAACTTGATCCACCATGAACAGCAGGAAGCGAACGCTTGTTGCAAAATGCCCCCTCGAAGGGGCTCAGTGGGAGACAGCACAGCAGCTGTCTTGCGCCCATCCACAGGGTTTCCTTCCCACAGCTGCTTGCACGGACCGCCCAGGACAGGCGTGATTTTGCTGAACTGGGCTGAGGGATGACAGTAAAAAAGAACAATTCCGAGGGGTAATTTTCTGGAAATGGAATGGAGATACGCAGTTTTTCAAAAATCCATTTTAGGTGAGCAGTTGTAGAAGTTGAGCAATTTTGCCTTCTGAGAAAAAGGCAAAGTCACAATTGCAGTGCAAAGGAAGGACAGGGCTACTGTGCGGAGGGTAACTTGTGACCAGAGAGACATCTGGGCTGGATCTCTGCAGTCCCCGCACAGATGCCCTATGGTGGTGCTGGCTATCCTTGCCTCTCCTGCACCTCTGATCTGCCCACCCACGGAGGCCTGGGCCTGGGAAGTGAGAGGCTGGAGTGAGAAGAGAGAGCAAAATTGGGGTAGTTCATCCTCTGCCTCCTGCCTTGAAGGTGTGTCCCGAAACATTCCTTTCTCTTTGCTGACAGTTCCACCAAGCCCTCCCTCCCTCCTGTGTCCCCAGTGCAGTGTGGACTCAGGCCCCATGATTTTCCTTTGTGTTCCTTTAGCCTGAGGGGGTGTAGTGTGTACGGCTGTTGCTAGTCCAAAAGCCACCACCCTACCTGTCTGTGTCATGTGACTCCAGCCACAGTGCACTGAACAGACCCAGTGCAGACACCTCTCATTGCACCTGTGCTTGGTGGTGTCAGTTTCTTGCCAGGACCTTGTCTGACCTAGAAGGTCAGGGTGGGGGTGGGAAAGGCACTGCCGCACTAATAAGGGCCCAGCTGGTGTGAGGCTGTAGTCCCTGGACCTGCTTTGAGCAGGAAAAACCTACAGTACTTCCCCCACTTACTGCAAGGTCATGGCTAGTGGTGAATAAGGACTAAGAAGTTAAAAAAAAAAAATCCCATTACAAAACATAGAGAGTAAAAATGAAGTTCTCTACTTGTTCTGCAAATTAGGAATGGGTTGATGTTAAAACGAAGCAGCCGGGCATGGTGGCTCACACCTGTAATCCCAGCACTCGGGAGGCAGAGGCAGGAGGGTTGCTGAGTTCGAGGCTTACCTGGGCTACATAGTGAGCTCAGGGCCAGCCTGAACTACAAAGCGAGACCCTGTCTCAAAAAAACAAACAAACAAATAAATAAATAAAGCAGAAGTCATTCAGCTTTTTAACTTTGACTCTCCAACCACATCCTGTGTTGCATGTATATAACAATATACATAGGCAGGTGGAGAATTGAGAGGTCCATTAATTGCTGAATAATTGTGACTCATTTCAGAAAAATCTTAGCCTGAACACTGGGACAGGAAAGGTGGTGTAGAGATGTAGAGCGGGCTGTTGGAGTTTTTCTTAGACAAGCAGATTGGAAAACTAAGGACTAGAGGCCAGATCTACCATGCTGGCTGTATTTGTAATAAAGCTTTACTGGGGATTAGCCACAGACATTTGGTTAGGGATTGTCCTTGGCTGCTTCTGGCCCATCAGTCTGTGACATCACAACAGGGATCACTGGACAATGAAAACTCAATTTTTTTTTTTTTTTTTTTGCTTTTTGGAGACAGGGTCTTGCTTTGTAGTTCAGGCTGGCCCTGAGCTCACTA
>PVIC010033778.1:0-19980 GCA_004025085.1 Thryonomys swinderianus | reverse complement strand
TTTTATTGGCATCATGCTCCTATCTACTGCATAAATTGCTGCTAAAGTTTGTTTCTTTGTTCCCCCAGCCCAAAACAAAAAGTTCCACAAAACTGAGGTGACTCCAAACACCAAGTTTGATTACAAATTATTGTTCTGAATTCCTTCAAAAATTAAGCAAAATAAGCACTTAGCAAATAGTATGGTCAGGGAACGTCTTAGATCTGACTTAATATATTTCAAACTTTCTATTTATCAAATACATAAACATTAAGATGTTTATTTTCCAGGAAAAATTGAATACCTCTCATTGAGTCTAAGCATCTCCTTACAGCAAACTAGGTTCCCATGTGTATGTTATGTTTATGTGCTCTTATCAATAACATTTATTTTTTGTCCCTTTTCCAGTACCAAGATAGTATTCAAGATAGTATTATGTTTATACTATACATTTGACACTGTGTTGTCTCATAAATTATAGAATTGGCTTCTCTTTCTTCTTACATGTCTGAAAGAAAATTTGTTATCTCTGTTGTAGTTGAATTAAATTTATAGAAAAGTAAACAGAACAGATTTTGCCCCCAGAAAAAAGTACATATATGTCTTCTTTTAAGTTCTCCTGTGGCATTTTGAAGTTCTTTTTGCCTCATTCTGGTATTATATTAGATATCTTAACCTTTTGATTACTCTTGAGACATTTTACTTCATTATCTTTTTTAGCACATTATTTTTAATATGTAGAAATACTGATTTTGCAGTTTGGTGCAGTAATTAAGAGTGTGGGTGTCCAGACCTTAGAATCCCAGCCCTGGCACACTAGCTGTATAAACTCAAGCAACTTCAAGAAGTCACGCAACTTCTGTGCCTCTTTCTTTCTCCATAAACTGAGGATGCAGTGTTATACTGCCCGGATTATTGAGAGGACAAGGCAAGATAATATAGGTAGGACATTGCTGGTACACTCCAAACACTCTGAGTTATCACTGTCAAGTCATTATCAGCCACCTGACTGTTCTCTCATTGGTAACACTTTTTCAGTTGATTCATATTCCCTGACTATATATCATTTTTATAATATTTTTTCACTTTTCCAGTTTTATGCATCATATTCATGTTACTTATGTCTTCAGTTTTTTCCTTCAGAGCAATATTAAGTGAAAATGGTAGACATTTTTATCTTAGATTCAGTGATTGTGTTTCTAAAGTTTTTGCTATTTGGATTTCCAGAATTAAATTGTTATTAAAATGTTTCAAATTCTTAGTTCTTATCAACATGCTATTTTAATATCAGTAAGAAATAAAAATAAGTTATGAATATTGATTAATAAAATTTGCTATTTCATGTTTTAGCTTTGAAGCCAGCTCTAACTCTAATCAGGTTGTAGCCTAATCGCTATATATCTTAGGTGTCAGACCTATCCATAACTGTTAGTTATGTTAGGTGGTGTTTGAAGGAAAATATTACAGAAATTCAGAGACTGGGCAGTCTTGTGATGAAGGAATAAGAAATCACTTATTAGACATGAAGAATATGGGATTTTTCCGAAAACTTTATCAGCCAAAGTTAAAGAATTTTGGTGACAGTTAAAACACCAAAATATTCTTAGTACCTTGGTTATCTGGAAAGATAATAATTGTTTCCAGTAATAACAATACTTAATTTTAAGCTGCTTTTTTTGAAAGACTTATGAAGTCAGGTTTTTGTTGTTTTTTGTTTTTTGTTTTTTGTTTGTTTTTTTTGCTTTTTGAGACAGGGTCTCGCTTTGTAGTTCAGGCTGGCCCTGAGCTCACTATGGTGCCCAGGCAAGCCGCCGCGAACTCAGCAATCCTCCTGTCTCTGCCTCCCGAGTGCTGGGATTACAGGTGTGAGTCACCACGTCCGGCATTGTGGTATGCGGTGTTGATTGTTGGTGGGCATGTCTCCACGCCCAGCATTATATGTGCTTACCGGGGATCGAACTCAGGACCTTGCGCTTGCAAGGCAGGCGCCGGAACCACTGAGCTAACCCTCCGGCCCATGAAGTCAGGTTTTATCACATTCCAGCCGACTCTGCACGCCTGGCCCATTGGGTGGTGCAGGTCAGTCCAGCCAGTGGTACCGGCTGCCCAGTGGGACAGTCGTGCATTATCAGCCCTGACATGAGCACATTCTATAACCATTCCCATGTGTCAGTCAATTCTTAATTATAGTATTCTTATCATTTGTAGCATTATCACTGTTTCAGTTAAAGTAGCCTCATGCGTTTCAATCAACGAAGTTATCATGGTTTTTTTTTTTTTAAGACAGGGTCTCGCTTTGTAATTCAGGCTGGCCCTGAGCTCACTGTGTAGCCCAGGCAAGCCTCGAACTCAGTAATCCTCCTGCATCTGCCTCCCGAGTGCTGGGATTACAGGCGTGAGCCACCACGCCCGGCTATCAAGATTTTTTAATTGAATTCTTTATTGGTACATTTTATATACAGCTCACAATCACTCAACATTGGGGAATTTGTATATGATACCTGTTTTTACAATAGAATAGCTATTTTATTTCTACAAGTAAATAAATATCTCTGACAAGCAAAAAATGCCAAGGAATAAAAAAATTAATAGGATATAAGCATTCAGTTATATCTGTATATTTTATAGATATTCTATTTTAAAAACTTCACTATGGGGGCTGGAGATTTAGCTCAGTGGTTCCAGCACCTGCCTCGCAAGTGCAAGGTCCTGAGTTCGATCCCGGTAACCACATAGAATGCTGGGCATGGTAACTCACACCCACCACCAATCAATACCACATACCACAGTGCCAGGCATGGTGGCTTACGCCTGTCATCCCAGCACTCAGGAGGCAGAGGCAGGAGGATTCCTGAGTTCGTGGCGGCTTGCCTGGGCTACATAGTGAGCTCAGGGCCAGCCTGAACTACAAAGTGAGACCCTGTCTCAAAAAAAAAAAAAAAAAACTTCACCATGAAAAAATACTACCCATAACTACTTTTGTCAGATGTTTTTCATTGTCTTTGGTTCCTTTTATCACACATTAAGCTATAAAGAAGGATGAAAAATAAGGATATAAAGCTTTTTAAATTAACAAATTTTAAATTGAATGTATATAAATATTATAGCTCATCTGTTGCATATCTGATTTTAATCAACTACAGCTGTTATATTTGACAAACCTTTGTACATAAAGCAGTTTATTAGCTTTTGCCATTTTGAGGCATAAATCTTTACATGTTTATTCATACATTGTAGTCACTTAGTATTATACAACATATAATAAAGCATAGTAATAAACATTTCTCTCTTTTCAAATATTAGTCATTTGTATGTGCTAGGAATTTCTTCTAGTCGGTTTGAAATGTGTCATAGATCAGTGGTGGGGACCCATGGCACGTGGGCTCAGCAGGCTGTTGGCATCACTGAAAGCTCTAAAAGGTTCGCCATCCTTGTCACAGATTAACGCATAGTTACCTTACCATGCCACAGAAAACCCAGAACTAATCCTTCCGTTCAGTGGTGGTATTCCTTTTTAGGATTTCTGGCGATCCCTCTCCTCCTTCCATCCTAGTCTCTGTGATCATGTTTCATTCTCTTCTTCTACACGATTGACTTACTGATATCCAAACATGAGAACTCACAGTACTTGTCTTTTCTGTGTCTGCCTTATTTCACTGAACATAGTGGCTTTCGGTTCCATTATACCTCTGAAATCACCCGGTTTCCTTCTTTGTGGCTGAATAGTGTAGCACTGTGCATACACACGGCTTCTCTCCAGTCATCTGCTAGTGGACATCTTGGGTGACTCCATGGTTAGCTACCATCAGGAGTAGTGCTATGGTAAATATGTTTGTACAGGTATCTTTGTGATGTAATGACTGCATGTCCCTTAGCTGTGTACCTAGGAGTGAATTTGCTGTATCATAGATGGTAATTCTGTTGGAGGAGTCTCGGTACTGTTTCCCATGATGCATACTAATCTTTATTCCCACAGTGTATGTGAGTTCTTCTGTGTCCTCGCCAGAATTTGTTTTTTAGAGATGATAGCTATGCTGATAGGGTGAAAAAATATCTCATTATGGTTTTAATTTGCATTTCTCTAGTGATTAGCAAGATGGAGCATATTTTCATGTGCTTCATATTTTGTATGTCTTCTTTTTTTTGAGACAGGGTCTCACTTTGTAGTTCAGGCTGGCCCTGAGCTCACTCTGTAGACCAGGCAAGCCGCCGCAAACTCAGCAATCCTCCTGTCTCTGCCTCCCGAGTGCTGGGATGACAGGCGTGAGCCACCATGCCCGGCACTGTGGTATGTGGTATTGATTGTTGGTGGGCGTGAGTCTACGCACCCAGCAATGTATGTGGTTGCCGGGATGGAACTCAGGACCTTGCGCTTGCGAGGCAGGCACCAGAACCACTGAGCTAAATCTCTGGCCCTGTATGTCTTCTTTTGAGAAGTCTCTGTTTAGCTGTTTATCCCATATTAATTTTCTGTTGTTTTTTCTTATTAGTGTTCAGCTTTTTAAATTCTTTATATTCTAGATACTAATCCTGTTTTGGAAGTTTGCAAATATTTTCTCTCATTCTGTAGGTTGTCTCTTAATTCTATTTCCTTTGCTGTTCACATGCTTCTTATTTTCCTAAATCCCATTTGTCTTTTTTTCCCTCTGCTGCCTGTGTCTTTGGAGTCCTACATAAAATATCGTTGCTTATACCAGTGTCTTGAGGTGTCTCCTCTGTTTTCTTATAGTAATTTCACAGCTGAAGATACAAGACTTAAGTCTTTAATCCATTTTGAGTTGATTCTTGTGTGTGGTGAGATGAAGGGCTCTAGTTTCATTCTTACGTGTATATGTGCATGTCTAATCTTATCAGCACATCTGAAGAGACTCATTTCTCCACTGCAGGTTCTTAAAGCCTTCGTCAAAACTTAGCTGGCTGTATGAATGAAATTAAGTGCTGGTTCTCTATTCTGTTTTATTGGTCCATGTGTTCATTTTTATGCTACCACTGCATTGTTTTAATTATGACAGTTTTTTAGTATGTTTTGAAGTCAAGTACACTGTGATGTCTCCATATTTTATTCTTTTTGTTGTTGCTAAGAATTTCTTGGATTATTCTGGACTTGTTCTACAAATTCTAGAATTTTTCTGTTTCTGTCATTGCTATTTTGAAGGAAATTACATTGAATCTGTTACTTACAGTAGTGTGGTTATTTTAACAATATTAATTCTGTCAAATTATAAACACATAGGACATCTTTATTATTGATTTTGAGATTGTAACCTTGCATTTCTTTTATTATTTTTTTTTCATAGGATCTTGCTTTGTAATTCAGGCTGGCCCTGAGCTCACTATGTAGCCCAGGCAAGCCTCGAATTCAGCATTCCACCTGCCTCTGCCTACTGAGTGCTAGAATTACAGGCATGAGCCACTACACCTGGCTTTGTTGTGTGTGGTACTGATTGCTGGTGGGCGTGAGTCACCACACTCGGTATTGTTGTATGTGGTTACCAGGGATCAAACCAGGAACCTTGCACTTGCTAGGCAGGCTCTGGAACCACTGAGCTAAATCTCCGGCCCTATTTTATCACTTTTACTATAGAGATCTTTGCTCAGCTTCAGTTGATATATTCCTATATATTTTGTTTACCTTGTAGATATTGTGAATGGGATTTTATTTCTTTCTCAGCAAGTTCATTATCAGTATATAAAATTCATTTTTAATCTGGAGTTTATCAATGGATTTTTTATGTATAAAATCATATTATTAGTAGGCATGAATAATCTAATCTCTTTGCCAATTTGGATACCCATTATTGCTTTCTCTTATTTAATGCTTATTGGTAAGACTTCTGGTCTGTACTGTATTAAATAAGAGTAATGGAAGTGGACATTGGTGTCTTATTCCAGATAGTAAAGGAAATGCTTTCAAGTTTTTCCTACTACTGTGTTTTGAGGTATGTCCTATGCCTGTTGTGAGACAGTTTGCATCACTAAGGAATGTTCCGTTTTACCAAATGCTTTTGCTGCAGCTACTGAGATGATCATAGGTTTTTGTCCTTCACTCTCATAATGTGCTATATCGTGCTTGATTTGCATATATTGAGCCATCTTTGTGTCCCTGGGAAGAATCACCCTTTACCATAGTGAATGATCTTTTTAACCCATGGTTTTTTTTTCTTCTACTAATTTAGAGTTTGGTTTGTTCATGCTTTTCTACATCCTTGAGGTACACTGCTAGGTTGTGATCTATTTTTATATATTCATTTATTGCTATAATACCCCTCTGCCTTTTCTATATCCCACAGATCTGGATAAACTAATTTTTATTTGCTTCTAGAATTTTCTATTAAACTATAATTTCCATGACTACTCACTGGTCCTTTTGGGTACATGTTATTCAATTTCCATGTATGTGCATATGTTATGTTCTTTTTCTTTATTTGTAGTAGTATTCTGTTGTGGTTTGAGGAAATGCATGATCAGATTTCAGATTTTTTAAATTTATTGAGACAATTTGTAGTCTAATAGTATAATCTGTTCTGAAGGAATGTGTGTTCTGTTGCTGTGAGAGGAAACATTCTATAAATATCTGATGGGTCCATTTCCTCTAAGATAGGATTCAACTAAAATGTACTGACTTCCGTGTCTGGATGAGCAGAATATTGAGGAAATTGGGCTGCTAAAGTCCCAAACATCATTGTATTAGAATCTATCTCTCCCTTTACCTCCAGTAATATCTACTTTATATATTTGAGTTGTACATATGGTTATAGAATGTCACCTTGGTGGGTCCTCTGGGCTTAGTTACTGAGGGATCCAAGGCAGTTTCTGTATGCTTCCTTCACCTTTGACCTGAGTGAGCGATGCTAATACAGTTGTGCAGCGGACGTATGTTTCCCAAGTTGTGCGTCCTCAGACTCCCCACGGTTGAGCTCTGATGGTGCCGGTCTCGAGGCAGCTGTTGGGCGGTGCAGGGCTTGGAAGATTGTACTCAGATCATCCCCCAGCATGATACGAAGAGCTGTGGCACCAGCAGCCATGGCCCTGCATTAGCTTTTTCATGTCGTCATTTCAGCATGGGAAATGAGTCAGGTTGGTTTTATTTTGAAAATCATTTTCAAAAGCTTATAGAAACTTCTACAGAAGTGACTGGGCAGCATCACCCCACCACATTCCCACCCTCACAGATCACTGACGCTAGACCTCCTCCCCCACCCTAACCCCTCCCTACCATCCCCTCAGACCAGCTTAGACTACAGTACATGAGCTACACCCAGCTGCTTGTCTCTGAAGTCGAGGCATCTTCTGGTCCCTGGAGCATGCCCTGCTCACAAATGGCACTGCACTGAGCCTCACTGGGGAGTCACAGGAAAATCCAGTGGGGTCATTCAGTGTTCTGTGTAAATTTCTAACTTTTGTCCTAGAGTTTGGGAACCTATTGCTAGTGAAAATCAGACATGAAGCCACAGGATTCTAGAGTTAGAGAAATATAAATATCATCTACTGCTGCTCCTTCACTTCATACATGAGAAAATTGAGACCCAGAGGGATGAAATATCTCTAAATTGATATGGGTGTATCAAAAGAAAATTATTCTCTTTATAGAAATTCAGCTTGCACACTTTTTCCAAGCACATCTGTGAGAATTTTAGCATAAAATCCCCAATCAATGAAAAAAATTCTCTACTCTTCTTTGTATTTTATATTCATATATATGTGCATATATATATAATTGCTTCTATTTAAAGGCAAAATATCCTCTCTAGTGTGAGAACCACATTATGCAGCTTTCAGAGCATGACGGTTATTTCAAACACCATTTCAAATGCTGCATTTCTAAGCTTGGAAATAGTAACCTTTTCTTATTCGTTTAAAGATAAGAGGGGTAAATGAAGACCCCCGAGTGCTGCTGAGATAATATGTTGTTTTAAACCTATGAATAAAAATATCTTTGTAAGTAAAAGTAACTTTTCCTTGTTAAAATTTGAGAATAGTAGTAAAGGTCTGCTCCTGCCACTTGATAAGCGATATTTCTTGATAGATGAGCCTGCCATATCTAGTACAAAGAATCTATTTATTATAGACATGTGAAGAAATAAGAATCAATACCATTTTAAAACCCTTAACTCCATTTTTGTTCAAGCCTTAATGTTTTATATAATTTAACATCTTCTGAGCAGAGTAGAGGTGGGCCTACCAAAGTTAAGATTTCTTTGCCAAGTTTTTCCTTTAACTTTTTTAACTTCATGAATTGAACTGTAGTTTCTGTGATGATGATTTCAAAGACAAGATCTCTTAGCTATGACTTTTTGCAGGTGCTAGCCTCTACCTGTTCTTGACACTTCGGCGCAGTAGACCCCATGCCATCTCAGTGCCACATACCTGAATCTGAACTTAGCTTCCTTTTATCTGCCATGCATGGCTATTACTTTTTTCCTCATCAGCCATTTGTAAAACTTAAAAACCTTCACATGCGTACCCCTCAGTGCCTTATGTTCCTATGTTTTGTTCCCGTATGAGTCCTCGTGCTGCCTCTTTTATATCTCCTTTTCTTCTTTTACTCTCATTAATTCATCCTGTTTTCCTAAGTGGCTCGTAAGTTCCAGACCCTCTGCTGGGAATGAGATATGAACAAGCCCAGCTGCTGGTTTCAAGGGGATCATGGCTTATTAGAAGAAATCAGTGTCAGTGATTTATAGGACAGACCTGAGAAGCTCTGAGTATTTGTGAGCTGAGTTCATGAAAAGAAGATCCTGACTAAAATGTCTGCTTTGTTCTTACTAGACTATGTGGGGGGAGGGGCACAGAGGAAAAGTGTTTAGATGAGAAACTTTTCTCAGCATCCCTCCTCAAGGCAGAGCCAGACACCTTCCCGGTGAGTGTGATAGGCTGTTGCACGCAGAACTAACTCTTGGTAGGAGCAGCATGCTTGGCTGGCCCACTTGGTTGGCACTGTCACTCGTATGTCCAGGCATTCGTCTCTGAGGCGGCTCTACTCACTGATGATTGTTGTCCCTCACACTGCTAAGTGCTGGCTCTGGGTTGGCAGTAGAATATGATATTTAAAAATATAGTTCGGACAAACTTGGATGTTTTTAGAGCTGTTCTACAGTTATTATAAATTTGTATCCTTTGTTCATAAACAAGTCTCCTGAATCTGATACTCTCAATGACACAAGGACAATGATGTCTGTTAGACTAAATAAGACAAGTTCTGTACACAAGACCATATACCTTCCAGTGAAATTTTACAAGGAAGAGTAAGACCACTTATAAAGCTAATAAAATCAGTACTATGTATTTTAATCTAATTATTTTCTTACTATGTAGATTTCTTAAATTTCCAATTTATTGGTAGGGAACTTGTATAAATCATACTAATATTCTTTCCTCATATACAGTACAGCATTTCAGACAGTTGTGAGTTATCAGTGACTCCTCTCCTGATCTTCCAACTTCATGTGGCAAGGAACTTACTTTGAAAACCTCCTTGCCTCTAATGCATTTGACTGAAATCATGCCAAGGTCAGTCTTTCTTTAATCAACTCCAGTAAAATCCTCTTTATCTGCCAGGGCATTCCCTTCCCTCAGATGAAACTTAGTGTTTAAATGCTGCATTCACACTGAGTGAGGGCAAAACTAGGCCAATCAAAACTTCTTTAGCACCATAAACACAGGACTTCATGTGAAGCCTGGGAAATACACGTGAAGGTTGCACCCTAATGAAAATGACGTGGAGGCACTGATTTTTTTTTTTTTTTTTGTACTGGTGATCAAACTCAGGACCTTGCGCTTGCAAGGCAGATGGTGCCACTGAGCTACATCCCCACCCGGGCACTGGCTTTATAGTTTGCTGACTGCACTCTGTAATGTCTCTGTGCCACTTTTAATTTCAGAATGTTTAAGTCCCTTTAATTTCTAATATTAAAAAATTAAAATTCCTAATGCTTACTTTTAAAAACCATAAACTCACAAAGCTTAGTAATTACCACTTCTGCATCAGAGTTAATGAAGAAAGAGAACAAATGCTTTACCACTGAAGAATTTAGGGCACAGTTAGAGAAACCCAGGAGAGAGGTTGACATCAAACTCTGACTGGAAATAATTTTTTTTTCAAAATAAGTTTGTCTGATAAATGTTCAATGTGATTGATTTTCTTCTGCACAGGAATATTACATTGGAATTTCTAAATACGAATATTCTAAAATTAAACTGAGAAAAAGAGATAATAGGCTCAATTTTGATAACTTTGTTGTGCATCAAAATAAATTTTTCCAGCTGGAGGGTTAGCTCAGTGGTTCCTGCGCCTGCCTCGCAAGCACAAGGTCCTGAGTTCAATCCCCAGTAACCACATACAATGCTGGGCGTGGAGACTCATGCCCACCAGCAATCAATACCACATACCATAGTGCCGGGCATGGTGGCTCACGCCTGTCATCCCAGCACTCGGGAGGCAGAGACAGGAGGATTGCTGAGTTCACGGCAGCTTGCCTGGGCTACATAGTGAGCTCAGAGCCAGCCTGAACTACAAAGCAAGACCCTGTCTCCAAAAAAGGAAAAAAAATAAAAAAATAAATTTTTCCTTTCAACCCCTGTATTTTCAATAAGTAAACTTTAAATGTTCTTAAATTCTCTAGCTATGTCACATAAGTGTCCAGCAATGATGAAACTTATTGGGCCATGTTGTGTTACCCATCAATATGTGTAAGGAAATTCTTCTGTTAAATAACAGAAAAAATGTCACAGTCCCTTTATTGAAACCAGTTTCACACCGGGGAGCACACACAGACAGCGTGCTGCTTTGCCAGGACTTCGCCTTCACCTCCTTCATGAGAAAGATGCCTTGTCAGTTTGGCTTCCTACCAAGAAAATCTACATCACTCTTCATCTCTGAGAGTGTAGTTTTCACTCAGCCATTTACATGTAAGATAAATTATTTTACAAGAGCCTACTCTGTGTATATGAACCAGTTTTTTAAATTAGCATGTGTATAAGTTACAATGCAATTTCTCACAGAACCAAAGTACTCGTAACAGTCTTTATACTTGAGGAAAAGTGAAGTGTGCTTGAAGAACCTGTTTTTTAAAACCTGCCTTATCTCTTTCTATATACTTGATCCAGGAGCTTACAGAGAAGCTATTAATAATAATAATAGCAGTGCTTTTTATCGTGTAATAACGACACCTCACTGCCAAGGAGCACAGTTACACGGGAAAGTGATATGACGAGATAGGGTTTCCCGTTCCCTGTGCTGTGTTAGTTGAGCAGCTGTGTTAGCAGAGCCAGATTTGCATTGGTCATGGTTGGTTTCTGTAATATACTCAGTATTTCTGTCTGTGTACTTTTTCTTTCAGTCAAGAGAATCCATCCCATTAAATGACCTCAAGTCAGAAGTATCACCTCGGATTTCAGCAGAGGACTTGATTGACTTATGTGAGCTGACAATGACTGGCCACTTCAAAACACCCACCAAGAAAACCAAGTCCGGTAAGCCGAAGCTCTTGGCGGTTGACATCCGGAACAATGAAGAGTATCCTTTGCCTGTGTGGCTTTGCTGGGTGGGGCTTCCTTGGTCTTTGCTTCCTTTGCATCGAAGGGAATTGTGGCAAAAACAGAGAACATTTCTGGGATTCCTCTGAGTTCAAACAACTAAATGACTCTCAGGCTGGATGCTAGAAAGGTCTTACATGAGGTTGCATAAGGTAACATTATATACAGGTTTCTAAAAGTGTTTCTCACACAATACCAGAATAGAGTGATGTTTTATTGGCTTGTGTTCCTGGGGGCTGTGTGGCAGCCCTTGAAGTCCATCATTCCGTGGCAAAGATAAACAGTAAGTGATGCCTCACAGCCTGGACAAAGCACTTGCCATACTCAGCACCCAACTTATATTTACTACAGTTCTCAAAACATTGGCTTACAGAGAACATGTCCTTTCACTGGGCTGGAAGTATTTTTCACTAAGTTTTACTATTAAAAATTAAACTTCCAGGGATTTGTTTGTTGAGCATTAAAGTATTAACATATATAGTAACATTTCAAGTTTTTGCCTGTTTTAACCTTCTGTCAGATTCTTATAGGGTGTGCCTCATTTATTCTCTAGAGCATAGGTAAATGATTTCAGGCTTTTAATAAGCAACTCCTTTTTACACTAAAATCTTTCCTTAAAACTCAGTATATAAAATATAAATGAAGAATCTTATATTTAATTTTACTCGTAAGCTGACATTGATTGCATTTACTAAGTTTCCAAATGCATATATATAAATCTTGGTTTTGGGGTTGAAATTCACACCCTACTATAATGAAACTGCTTAAGCTAAGATCTCTAAGATCTTAGGTTAATCTCAATATGATTTGAAAGCTCACAATTTCAAATGAGACGTCCCAATTTTTTCTTTTCTTTTTTTTATTGAATTCTGTATTGGTACATTTTATGTACAGTTCACAATCACACTCAACATTGGGGAATTTGTACCAGTATATGACAGAACTTAATTTTCATTTTAAGCCATATCCCTACCTACCCCCAACCCCACCCCTTATATTCATGCTATTTTTCTTTCCAAATCATGTTTATTCTTTCCCCTCATTACATTCCCCCACCACATTACCTTTGAATATTTCCTATTTTACAAAATCTATCATATATTGTAGAACTCATTTACAACTACAGGTTCTCATACCCAATCTTTTCTTAAAAACTGCTTTCCTTGGGCCAGAGGGTTAGCTCAGTGGTTCCGGTGCCTGCCTCGCAAGCTCAAGGTCCTGAGTTCAATCCCCGGTAACCACATACAATGCTGGGCGTGGAGACTCACGCCCACCAGCAATCAACACCACATACCACAGTGCTGGGTGTGGTGACTCACGCCTGTCATCCCAGCACTCAGGAGGCAGAGGCAGGAGGATTGCTGAGTCCGAGGCTTGCCTGGGCTCCATAGTGAGCTCAGGACCAGCCTGAACTACAAAGTGAGAGCCTGTCTCAAAAAACTAAAAAAAAAGAAGAAGAAGGGGGAGGGGGAACTAATGAAGACAGTGTGCAATAAGAGCCAGATGAATGGCAGAAGTAATAAAACTTCCCTAGGGCTGGGGATTCAGCTCAAGTGGTACTGCACCAACATTGGACACACAAGGGCCCGAGTTTGATCACCGGTACCACAAAAAAAAAAAAAAAAACTTCCCTACTTCCTAAAAACTTACATTTGCGATAGATCCAACCTGTTGGCTTAAGATTCTTTCTGAAAGAGACAGATGTACACAGTAGCTATGAAGTTTACAGTACCCGTTGCTTCAGGACAAGAGACAGGTGTGTAGAGTGCATAAATTAAGTGAATTAGCTTCTGGTCACTGTCGCTGAGCTCTTGTCTCGTGGGAGCGTGGCACAGCGCTCGTCCTGTGGTTTAGACTCTGCTAACATCAGTTCGCGGATGAAGAAGCCAGCCTGAAGAGGTTGAGCAGTCTGTGCAAGGCCACCTGGGCAGCAGTTGGTGGAGCCAACCCCGTGCTTCTCGACTCCGTGCTGTCTTCCAGGAGCCCATTTAGTCTCCGCTCGGGCTGCTCAGCAGGAACAAGACGGCCGTGAGTGACGTCACACGGCTGCCTGGCGGGGTGAAACGGCCGTGAGTGACGTCACACGGCTGCCTGGCGGAGTGAGACGTGTAACTTCCCCCAGGCCGTATGTGGTCCTCTGCGCATCCCTGTAAGTCACAGCCACCATCCTCAGACTGCGTGTGCACAGGACCTCTTTCTACCCCGAACAAGCCGAACTGTGGTCATTTGTTTACAGATGCAACCACAGAAGCAGGCGATACTGAGCTCTGAATTTTTGAAAAGTATTGTAATACTTAGAGGGAGAAATCTGTTAGAAAGGTCCTCTCCTTCAATAGTGGCTTAATTTATAAAAATATTCCATTCAAATTTTATTAGCTTTTCCCTAAAACTACTAAATTAAAGCCTATTTAAATCCTGTATTTTTAGTAAAACTTTGTCCAGCAATTCTTAATTCTATCAAAGTTAAATCTAGAAATTAGGTAAATTTACCAATTTGTTTCTCACTAAATTTAGACTAGTATATTTCTTGAAATTTGATTTCTCCCTTGCCACAAAAACTAGTCTAAAAATACAGTTTGGAAATACCTGTCTTTTATTCCTCCAAAGAAAGTATGCTTTTTAAAAAATATTTATAGTATTTTCTAAATTGCTAGCTTTCTCCCAGTTTTCTTCTAATGTATGCCACTCAAACGTTTGCCTAACAAAATTCTTCATATAGATAGAAATATACCCTCATATAGATGAAAAAATTTATTTCTACATTATGCTTCCATGACATTAAATATCTAAAATTAGGCTTTACCTCATCTTTTTTGCCTTTGCAAAATAACTAAGAGGACTGTTGTGAGAGAGGGTCAGGATCCAGTGTCATCCTCGGGCAAAATAAGCTGATTTATACGGAAGGAGTTCAGAACAGCCTTCCGACGGCTGATGCCTGCAAGTCTGCAGTTCTAGCTGCAGTCACTTGGCACGTGGTATGAGTATCCCAAGTAAAATTTAAATACCCTCCAAGAGGTCATATTTTAACCTTTTTTGTATTGTAAGGAGAGTAGGTTTAGCATACTAGCGATACTCTCCCAACCCTGACAGAGGCTGGAGATGTTGAGTATAAAAAGAGAGCTGAAGAACCTCACCCACCTAACAATAAAAACATAATTTCAAACGTTAGCATAAAAAAACCCTAGAAATAGTCTGAACTCGTGCAGAAGGTTTGGGGAGGCTTAGGTAGAGATTTAGTCCAATAGAATATGGATAATACTTGCATATTATAAGGAGCCCATAGAAGATGTTTCTTGTGTAGTGGTATAAATTTTGTCATTAATATTAATGGTTTCAAAGGTAATACACAAACCAGACTGATTTTTAATAGTTATAAATATTTAAATATTAAATTTCCTAGAGTCCATATTCAGGGTGGTCATAGTTAATGTAAATGTGAGTCCAACTGATATCTGTAAACAGATACTCTAAAGGAATGTTAATCTCTTTTGCTTCAAGATAAGGCTGAATTTTTGCAGCTTTATTAACAAAACAAAACAGCATCTACCAAAAGCATCTTTGCATGGTGATGCCCACCTGCAATGCCAGGTACTCAGGAGGCTGAGGCAGGAGAATCCAAGCTGAAAGCCGGCCCTGGCTTCAAGCCCAGTAACTAGCCCTCACACAAAACACTTGAAATTTCAGATTTTTTTAGGCGGGGATCTTTAACCTGTATTTCTGTTCCATAGTAGAGATTTCATGGTAATTCCTGCTGGCTTCTGAGTCATCAAAATTCCTATTTTGAACACTAGAAGGTTAGAAGTCAGTGCTGGGCTGAACTGCTGCCACCTTTCCTGAAACCAAACTGAAACTCCTGGTCGGCACTGCTGGAATCACACTGTCAAGACGCACGTGTGATGGAGGCTGACCGCCACGTAAACACTTCGTCCTCGGTTTCCTTTGTTGTCTCTGGACCAGGTGCTGTGAAGCTATATGTTCTTAAGTGTTTACTTTGTATGCAGTGCCTGCCATGGGGTAATAGAACGCAGGTTGGTACTGAACTTTTTTGCACGTGTCATTGACCCCCTCTCAGTGCTTATACAGACGTGCAGTCGCTTTTTTTAAACGTAAAAATGGCTGCCACAAATTTCCATGTGTGTCTCGAATCTGAAGGAAGCAACAAAGTGACAGTCTTAACCCTGACATGGATTCTGCATGTTTATCTGCAGTGCTGTCTTGGTGTAAAAACCTGTAAACACTTGTGTTCCACTGCAGGACAGTGAAATAAAACCAGAGTCCCTAGAACACTGGTCACCGAGCCTATGCCACACAAGTTGTATGTTTTTCTATTAGAGACAAAAGATGTTAATGTATGAGTTGTTTTTTCTAAACTAAACTTCAGTATTCAGGGTTTTTTGCAGTGTTGGTACTTTGCAATCAATAAGTGGGTTTTGGGGTGCAGTTTGGACACTTGGTCTCCAAACAGTTCACCATCACTGCCTTAGAGCCTAGGAAAAACCTTCCACCACATTGTTTAGGCTTGTGCACACCTTGCCAGATTTAACTCAGGAGTGAGCCTAGGCAGTCCTGGTCATATGAAGTCACCAGATGTCAGAAACTGTCTCCTTTTTCACCATTCTAAACACAAAATATACAAACATTTGTTTTTGCTTTCTCGAGTACATAATTCCACAATATTTTATTATACTCAAAAGATTAAAAATTTGATTCAGCTACATAATTTACAATATAATCTTACTACCTCTAAGATGTTTACAAATTGTCTTACCATGTTTCTCACATGAAAATTTGTTGTGTAGAAGTTTAAAAAAAATTATCCAGGAAAAAAGGTCTATGAATGAGCAGTACTGTCTTCTTCCTTGTCCAGGTTATGTGTTGAGCCAAGGAGCCTGGTCAGCACAGATGTGCCGATAGGCAGCCAGGCCCGTCTGCTGCTGCCTGGAGAGCGGCCTCATAAATCCTGTCGCCCCCATTCTTGCTTACTCGGCACTTTTATGCTAGACGTTTCATAACAAAGACTGTTGTTGGACAAATGTTCGCCAGCCCTTTTGGGTGAACCGAGAACAGGGGACTGTACTTACAGCTTTCCTCCTTTTGTTTCTGCTCTTCCAAAGTGTAACCAAAAAGAGGTTTCCACGAGCTTTGTGTTCTAACTTCTTCACAGCAACTACACTGTTGTCATATGGTCAGGCATTTCAACCTTTAATATTTAGGGTTGTTTAAAAAAAAAAAAACATAAAAAGCAACAAAATTGTAGAATAAGAAATTTTTGGTATACGTCCAGTAACTAGAAAGTTTAGAAAAAAGTTGTCTTCAAAAGCGCATAAGAAACAGGTGATACTGACTCCACAAAATCATGTGGATGTTCATGTGTAACTTTTAGGTACAGTTAGCATGTACTGGATATTTATATACAAATGGATATTTTTAAGTTTTTCTTCAGAGCAGGGAGCTTCTAGTTTTCTAAAAGGTGCTGCACAAATTCTGTTGCAGAGGCACTAGGACTTTGTTCTATGTTGGAAACCTTAACACATCCTGAATCTTGTCCTTTGATGTTCAAGAGAGAAAACTGATTGGCTCAGTTTACATCTGCTGTCTGCCTTCCTCTCCCTTTTCCACTGTCCTGTCAGCCATGGCTCTGTAGAGTTATCTGATGTCAGCAGGACAGCAACCTCACCCTTCCCGCAAGCAGTGCCTGCCAGTCTTCTAAACAAAGTAGGTGTCAGGGCACATAAACATGTCTGCCACCACCTTTGGCTCCGTAGGTTTGTATTGCTTCTGCTACTGTGAAAGTTCTACAAAGCACAGGTGTTCACAGCTGATAATGTGCTTTGATAAACAGAGCCTCTCTCCGGCAGCTGATTCAGACCTGAACAGAAGGACAAATGATTTGTTAGGTTCCTCATTAGTTATAATTAATTTTTGTTTTAAGGTATTGTCTCTACTGAAGATAAAAATACTAAAGAAAAGTTTTATCAGGATAATTATATTCTTAGTCTGTATTTTTATGAAAACTGCTCTTGAAAATATTGCATAATTATAAATGTTTAAGAACCTAATACTGATGAAATCCCAAGTATCTGCCCAGCATTATAAATCTCTGTCCATTCTAGAAGACTAAATGATGTCCTCAAAAACTCTAGTTGATTCTATTTCTTTCCATTTTTCAGGACTTATTTATTTCTTTCATTATTAATGCCAAATGTATTTCTTTAAAGTAGCAGCTAAATAGAAAAACTTAAATGTAAGAAATGTGATCAGCCTCTATTATCATTTTTTTATTTTGTTTTTTGTACTGCTGGGAATAAAACCCAGGGCCTCACTCACACTGTCCACCATCACTCTTGAAAGTAGATGCCTGAAATTTGTCCTCTCTCCCTTAATGAGATACAGAGAGGGAGGGAGAGAGGTAGAAAGACAGAGAAGTAGAAGATAGTGTAAAAACTCTGGCATCATTAAGAAACCATCATTTCAGTAGGTAGAATTTTCTGCCCTTTTGCAGTGGGGAGTTTTAGAGAAAATAACGCTTGTGTCATAACCTTTTAAAACTCTGTGCCTCTTACATTTTTAAAAGATACACATAAGGCAAAAGTTTGGGGGGAAATATCTGTAGTGAACACAAGCATCCCTTTCATGGTAGTCACAAGTGACTGCTAAGAAATGGAAGAGATGTCACCTGGACCCCTCGTAAACTAGCCGGTACGTTCGCTCCCTGGCCAGCCTTCCTCCACCGTGCGGCCGGAATGCAGACCGGACACCCTGCCTGCCTCTCACGGCTCTCGAAGGCCAGTCTCCTCCACACAAGGCCCGCAGGCCCTGCTGTGCCTCCCTCTCCTCTCCTCCGCGCTGTGCCCTCCGTGTTCCCTGAGGCTCCCTGGCTCTGGCCAGCAGTAGTTCCTCTTGAATAGCCACATCCCCCTACAATCAGCCCCAAGTTTCTGCCTTAAACTTTGCTTCCCTCTCACCTCCATTCCGTCCCTTTGGCCAACTAACTTTTAATTCTTCAAAATTAAATTTAATTCTTCAAAATTAAAAGTTATTATTGTAGCTGTCAATGAAAACTTGCCCTGTCCTCCCCAAATCAATGCTGGTATATCTCTCTTAAAGCATATCATATATTTATTTGAAGTTATAGTAATAATATTTAGGTTTTTTATAGATTCTGTGAAACATCTTTTGATTTCCAGAGCTGCTTTTCTTTTTAGTACTGGTAATGCTTGGAAGTGTTTTACCACTGAGCTACTTCCCCAGCCTTTTTTATTTTGAGAAAAGGTCTGGCTTAATTGCCAAGGCTGACACCAAACTTAAAATTCTCTTGCTTCAGCCTCTCAAACAGCTGGAATTTTAGGCACGTTCCACCACCTCTGGATCCTCTGTGCTTTTTTTGTTATTTTTGGAGCATATTTTTTCTTTACGATCCTATAACAGTTCTCAATATTTTAAGTAAATGGATTCCTATAACAGTTCTCAATATTTTAAGTAAATGGATTCCTATACCATGTCCACAGTGGGGCCGTAATTTGTTTGCTTTGCTGCCAGGGATCTCTGAACTGCCAGTGATATATGCATGACTGTTCCATCTGGCAGTTTGTATCACGCAGTGGGACAGTCGTGCATGTGAACCAGTAGTTCCAACCAGTGGGAACGTGTGAACTCCTCAGTTAAAACTAATAGTCAATTAAATTACCCCAATCTTTCTAAAGTACAAAAGAGAATAAAACATCCCCTTCTGAGAGCATAAAATTAGAAGTAATGGACATGGGGGCTAAGTTTACTTGAGAAATTAACCAACAACAGAAGTGTTTGCAGCGCAGGCCCGTGAGAAATAGCGATTCCTAAGTAGTATCATCTAGCAACCCCTCGACCAGAACGCACAGGCCTTGTAGCATCAGACTAGAACTGCAGCCACCCGCTGACCCGTGTCAAATCCCAGCGATGGACTGGAAGGCGTGAATATCGTGTCACTCTGCTCCGTCGCGGTTACTTTCGTAGTTCATTAAGTGAGAATAGGCATCTCCGCATCTTGGTCAGTCTTGTCCTTGTCTCCTGTACCACCCCCCCTCACCCCAAGGGCCTCGCTTTAGATAAAGTAATGGCCTGACATAGAGATGCTTAGTTCGATCCTCTGCGTAAGCATCAGTTGCCTGTGTTTCTGACATTCATGTCTGCACCAAAAAGAAAACTAAAGTTTCCTTAAGCTGTCTTCTCAGCTTCATTCGGGGTCACATCTCCGGCAGCGTCAACATCCCATTCAGTGCCGCCTTCACTGCAGAGGGAGAGCTGGTCCAGGGCCCCTACTCCACGATGCTCCAAGGCTTCAAGGGGAAGGTCATTGTCATCGTGGGAAACGTGGCGAAGCACACAGCTGAGGTAACTGTCGGGGTCTGTCTGGGTTGCCGAGAAGCACCTTCAGGCGCTGATCATAAATGGAATGGGCTTTGCAGATCTGTCGTACTCCTCCATCCA